>CBVK0103104827.1:0-22955 GCA_900067695.1 Picea abies
CGGTAGGAAAAAGGAACAACGAACTTACCTCCGGGAGCCACTAAAAGCACTCCTGCACCCACCCCTTCAGAAGATGAAGCATCGTCAAAATACATTTTCTAGACACTAGTGTTACACAAATCTTCTGTCATGTAATCCGACTCTTCTCGTTCTATATCGTTTTCCCCAGGACAACCATCTAAACCATCATCAAAAGACAAGATACAATTTCCCAGATCTTGGTCTGCAATGTAAATAGGGAAATTGTTTGGGTTTTGAGGGTCACTCACGGTATATGCTAATCTTGTTTCCCTGTACAAACGAGTGAACTGACCACCGAACACACGAATTGTGGCATATGTCATGTCCAAATGGAGAGAACCCCCCAACTTGGCTCCCCATGACCTAGATAACAACAAGCTATACTTAGGGGTAATATCTGCGATAACCACATCCATCAGGATACTCTTAACCGGGACCTGCGCCAGGGTAACTACCAGATCTTTAATCATCCCCATACACTTAACCCTTCTTGAGTTAAAAGAGTACAGATCTCCATAAGGTCTGGTGATCTAGAGACCCAATTTTTCCATAATAATCTTGGGCATAACGTTATGGGAGGCTCCGGAGTCTAACATGCAATTGTGCAGCAATTGATCATACACATTCAAAGTGATATAAAAGGGAGCAATGGTGTCTTTGGCCCCTTCAAAATGGGGACCAAAGGTGATGTTAGGTTTGTCATCTTCCAGATTTAAAACATCAAAATGGATTTCTAGTTTAGAGATGCCCATCTCTTTGGTAATCTGCTTCCGATAAACGAGGTTTTTTGCTAATTCTACCAAAGGGATTGGTATCTTAATTTTATTTATCTCATATTCAAAACTGAAAGTTCCACTCACATTGTTTGTTTCTTTGGTTGAGACTTCCGAATCCTTTCTTTCCGAATTATTTGTTTGGACTGCTTTATCACTCATGGTCCTGGTTGAAGACATAACTTTATTTTCCGGTTCGGTTCCTTGTGCTTGGGTTTCAACTTTTTCCACTTTGGACTCTTGTGTGCTTACTAATTTAGTTTTGTTGTTGGGTAATAAGGTCTCTTCCGAAGGAGGTTCAGAGGCTTGACCTCTTTGAAGGATTTTCTTGGGTTGAGTAGTTGAGGTGGGCTTACTCTTAGATCTTAAGTCGTACTTTGGTTGAAACTAAGCCATTATCATTTCAGTTTCTGGTTGAGATTCATAGAGATCTGTGTGATCACCTTCTTCACCCTTATTCGATGGTTGTTGCGTGTTTAAATATTTTTCATAGTCTTCACGAGTTATATATGGTTGAGTGAAGTCATCACCAAAGTTCGTGACATCATTATCTGAATCTCTGAAGTCTTGAAAATCGTTCGCTCCTATGAAATTTTCGTTCTTTAAGGGAGCTTGTATTTTTTGATCCTCATTTTTTATTTGTCTTTGTTGGTTCGGGGGGTTGGGGTTCCTCTTGAAATCCTTTTTGGGGAAAGAGTCATCTTTAGCCTGTTCGAGTTCCATTCTGGATATTTTATTTACCAGTTCTTTAATCACTCTGGCCATATCGTCCACCCTATCGTCTGCGGATCTATTTGACCCTGAAGGACCTGCTGGTTCCCTAAAGCATTTGGTCTCTCGGTTTCCAGTCTCTAATTTATCTTTAATCTTACCCGAATCCATCATATTAGAATCTATTTCTACCGCATCGTCTTGCATTCGGTTTAAGGTGGCTCCCCTTCTGTCTCGCAAAAGGAGTGCAAAATCTAGTTCGAATGCTCCGGCGAAAGTTACTTTGGCCGCAGGTTGGGATGGTTTAACCTCGACTGGGATCTTATTATACAGTTTGTTGAATCTATGAATAAATTCTATCACTGTTTCTGAGTTATTTTTCCTTAAAGACCCGAATTCTGTTAAATAATATAGATGGTCTTTTCTCTCGCCCCATTGTCTGAGGAAAGCATCATCCAAAGCATCATAAGACAAGATAGAAGTTGCGGGTAGGCTCCGAAACCAAGTTTGGACTTGACCTTCGAAGGTTTTGACAAGGAGTCTCAAATATACGTCCTCATGCTCGATACCTAGAATGTCAGCGAATTGATCAAAGAAATTAATATGTTCTGCCGTGGTTAGATCCCCTTCCCTGGTGAATTTTGGTAGATTTTTTATGTAATTTTGTTAGATCCCCTTCCCTGGTGAATTTTGGTAGATTTTTTATGTAATTTTCAGGAAGGTCATGTAGAGGGATATGCAATACTAAGGAAACATATTTGTCTGCAACTTTCACAAAAAATCTGGGATCGGGGACATGCCCTTGGCCTCCAGCTCCTCCTAGAGGGGCTCCTCCCCCCCCCCCCCCCNNNNCCCCCCCCCCCCTCCTCCGATAAAACCTCCACCTCCTCCTCTGGCAGCTGCCATCATTATTTGTGGAAAGTTATAAAGGGGGTTTTGGAAAATTAAAAGTTACTCTTTGTTTTCTTCACGAAGAGGGAAATCCGACAAGGAAAGATAAGGAATGCGAGGACTCAATTCCTCATATTTGCAAGAGATGAAATTGGGAGAACCGATGGGTGTGAAAACTAAGTGTGTAACACACTCTTCAGAATTTGGCGAAGTCGGGAAATTCAACTAAAGAAAAGATGGTACGCAAAAGCCGATGAACTGTCAATAGGGTCCTTTCCTTTGGGTACTAATGGGACTGTCGGATGAATATCACTCCTAATTTCAGAACAATTTGGCGTTGAAACTTTAGTATCAAAGAGAGGACTAAGCGAAGTTGAGGGTTCGAAAGAACTTTTAGTCTTCAGCGGTGGGGTTTTAATTTTGTAAACTATAGCGGTTGACTTGAGAGAGCCTCTCGTTTTTAGAATCTTTTTGGGATCGGTAACGGGCGTAATCTGCTTACCATCCGGGTTTTGTCTGGTATTCCTTCGACCGGAGTAATCTGCTTACCATCCGGGTTTTGTCTGGTATTCCTTCGACCGGATGCCAGTTTATTATTTGTGGAGTCGCCAAGTGAAAGATTAAGAAGCCTTAAAAGGTGTGTACTCTTTGTTCATTATCAAAGGGTAACACTTTCAATGAAAAACAAATGTCGTTTTCCCAGGGAAAAAGATTTCGTAACTTCGGTCCTCGACAACGGTGCCAGAAAGATGTTGTTCCTGAGTCTGTACTTAAGGTTTAGAAGTACAGTGTCAAGGAATCCGAAAGTGGGTAAAAGATGGAAAAGAGAGAAACGTCAACCTTCGACAAAGGAAACTAGGGAAGGTTTCTACATTGGCGTTGTCTAGCTTCCAACTGTTCCTGGATAGTTATATCTTGTTCAATGGTTGCCCATGAACGTTCAAGTTCGACCCGGTTAGTAGCCGTTTTTAGAATTGTGTCGAAAAGGTTTAAGACAATGTGCGTTTGGTTCGATAGCCCGGGTTTGATGTTAGGTTTTGTTGGTACATGGATAGTCATGGAGGAACAGTAAAAAGGGAAAAAACTTCAGAGAGAGATTAAGTGTTGTCTCAATTTGGTCGTATAAAAGAGAATTTACGGTTTTTAGGAATAAAATAGTGATGCAAATCAAAGGCTCTTTCCCGTAACTGTATTATATTTTAATTAAAGATATGAGGTGGGAGAAAAACATTTAGCTGCCTATGGTGTAAGGCTCCCTTCGGGGGAGGTATCACGTACAGACAAAAGAGGAAAATTAGAAGGAAATAACCAATGTAGCAGATAATATGTGTAGAATTCTGAAAATACAGACTGGTCTTACACCCGCTGATAGTTGGTACAGAGCAAAAACAGTAAACAATTACAGAAAACAAAAATTCATTCACTATAGTAGTGGTCGTACTAAATTATAACGAACCACATCAATTAGGAATATGAAATGAAACAAAATATGAGATACAAGGAAACAAACTTGTAACATAGTCGTGACGGAATTGAGAACTTCAGATTTGCTTGTATTAACTCTCAAATGTAAAAAACTCTGTTACAAACGACACAAAAAGGTCCAGCCTAGTTCCTTTCTTTCTGTGGTATATTTATACAATTTTACAAAAAAGATAGAATCTCAATGGTCACAAAATTTTGGTTATGACAGAGAAGAGAGCAATCGCTCCATTTCTCCTACTCTATCTTCACTTGGTGCCAGATGTTTGTCGTTGTGTGAGCTCGGTACAGACGATACATCTTTCAACCAGCTGAGATATTAGCTGCGATGGTTATGCTTGACAGCTAGCTTCGAAGAAGTAACATTCTCGGGCTAACTGCTGCAGCCTGTCTTCCATCTGTCCATCTGTGATGTCGATGGCACATAACTGCGTGATGGGCTTAATCATGCATTTATCTACTTGGACTATGTCCACCATAGTCATCTAAGAGATATCGACCGAATCTCTTTCTTCTTTTTCCTTCAGATCAAGCGAGATCCTTTAAACATTCATTTGCATCAACATTTCGGTGTTACCTCCGCTGTCAATACCCAGCAGATCGCCGTCTATAGAATTAAAGGCCTCCTCTAAGGAATTTGTTATCTTTTGGGCTTGCTGCTTGCCTTCGGCGATGTTATGCTCCCAGTCCTTTAATAGAATGTTTCCTCTGGTTTTCTCTGAAATGGTGAACCTGGGAATACCTGCTGAAACCTTGTTGTTCGTAGCTATCACAGCCTCCTGGAAGGTGACCTGAGCTGCTCTAGCATCCCTTTCTCTAGTAGATAAGTTATCGGAAACCTGATTTACCAGCAAACAGTTGTCTCGGATCACTTCTATCTTGGCGAGAAAATTTCACTGTGCCGCAGAGACTCTGCTCCGAATCTCAATCGCCTGGGATTTGAACATCCCGATGTTTATCATTTCTCTCTCGGCGGTCTCCACCCTAGCCTGCAGTTGCTTGATCAAATCCCTCTGTTGGCTCGCTTGCATCCGACCATCCCGAACCACCAGCTGCGCTTTCTCGAGTTTAGTTTTGAGCATCTCTATTTCATTTTTATCGGCCAATCTAGCCTGCTCTATTCCCACGCTCGCCTGGTCTTTAGCAGTCTCTATTGTTGTGGCCAGTCTGGCTTCAAGGGTCCTAATTAGGCGATTTTTTCTTTTAAGTCGGTTCTTTAAGAGCCCGATTGAGAATTGATTTGCCGAGGCATATGCTCCTAGTGTCCCTACTATTTCAATAGAGAATTGATCATTTTTCTTATCCTTTTCATCAATTATGACTTTATATTTCTTGGCAGTCGACTCTCCTTCTTGATAGAATTCTCTTTTCACTACTGACTTTCTCTTTTTATCGAAGAAAAACTCATTCGAAGGGAGTTCTTCTACTCTTATGGGCCTCAGCTCTTCATTGAATATCCATCCCTCATCGATATTTTTCTACGTCGACTGCAAGGGGGTGACTGATGTGATGGTTTCTCCAATCTGTTTCACTGATTTTCCCGGAGTATCGACCGGAATCTTCTTCTTCGGCGGTTCTAGAGTCTTTATTTCTATCTCCGAATTCTGCTTCTTCGGCGGTTCTGGAGTCTTTATTTCTGTCTCTAGATTCTATGTTTGTTCCCCCTTGTCTTGGTGTTTTCCTTGGTTAGGAGTCGCATCCTTAGAACCTTCGACATCCTTCTGTTTTGTTTTCGAAATACCTGGATCCTCTCCTCACAACACAACAGGAAGACAACTACGTCGATGTTCCTGGAACTTCAGAACATCGGCTCTTTCCTCGGGTGCCAAGGATTGTATCCAGGCTAGAATCTCCTCATAAGACCTTGCTCCTCGGAAAATGTCATCCGAGGGAGATTTCTCATGCTCAAATCTCTTGAGCCCGCAATTGGCCAAATGATTGCTCACGAGCCTCTGTGGATTGTGCTTCTTGTATTCGATGGAGACCAAATTTAAGTCTTCCAGGGCTGCCACCTTGGCTTTAGCATGCCCGAAATCTAATAAAGAATAAGAATTCAAACGAACAGGAAAAGACGGCCATACCTTCTTTGAGTACCCTTTAAGTTCTTTACTTACACCGCCAATTACCATTTGCCGGGCAACCTCACGACAAGCCAGCTTGTTGGGAATGAACAATGGCAGCGCATGCGAGGGAACATAAGTTCCAAAAACTCTGAGGTATGAAAATTCTGCCTCTACGTACCAGTCTGCTATGCTGCTCAGATTTTTCACTATGTTGTCTGAGATCCGAGGTGGCGGGTGACCAAAAATGGCGATGTGTAGGGGCACCATTACCCAGTTAAAAATTTCATAAGCAAAATTTTCCGCTTTGTTTTCCCATAATTTTGCATGATATACATGTATGGGTTCATCTTTGGCCGGAGTCCAACTCCAGCTCATTAATGGAAATGGTGTCATAGAATAAATTGCGTCCATAATGTATGTGGACATGAAGAATGACGACGCTTTCCCATTTTCCTTCTGCTCCCGATACTCTATGACCCGATTGGTCAAGCTATCCGAAAGCATCTTTGCCTAATTAAAGGAACTGACTTCAGCGACCCAAAACATTAGAGGCATCCACGCAAGGAAAAAATGCGATGTGTCCTCTTTCCCATATAACCGACATGTCATCATTGCCACATATCTGTACTGTGGTTCTATCGAAGCGATTGAATATATGTTGTGGGTATCAGCTCTGAACTTCGCGGTGTTTGAAACCCAATCCTTTATCAAACTGGACATGGTTTTATCATATTGTTCGCATTCCTTCTCCTTGAATTCTTCCAAGAACTCAGTGCCATATGTGTGGTCGGACGTCGTGGGCAGCTTATACATGGTTTGCAGATGCTCCGGCCTGAAATTCCCGATGGTGAATCTTTGCTCGTTCATGATAGTCCTGGTCCGTATGTCCACATGGTCCAATGCCCATCGGACCATATCATAATATGGAAGCAACCGTTGTCTGGCTGCTACTCTGTGCATTCTGGATTGGATGACTATTTTGTATTTGGTGGTTAAATCATCTCTTTTGTTGTCGTCAGAGTCGTCGAAATAATCCACCAATTCTGCTTGCAGAATATCTAAAACATATGACCAGTTCGGGACCGAGTAAATACTTCAGGGAAAAGTATCAGAGACATTGTCTGAGCCTTGTTCTGAAACCTCAACATTTGCCTTTGATGCTTTTCGCGGAGCCATGGCTGAAGCTTGCGTTTTAGCTCTTCTGCGATAGAACTGCGTATACATACAGAAGTCAGTTTACTCAGAGGTGATGTGCTCTGCGTGTTATGAAAATGCATTTGTTATAATGAAACACAGTTCTTATATATACTCAAAAACTCGGTACCTTTCAGAACAAGTCAATCAAATCACATTTGGAAATAAATTCTGCCATAAAAATCCGATCTTATATTTATCGATTTACCCTATTTCCTCATTAATGCCATAAATTTTGGCGGTTTTAAAATATCAGTGGGCGCATGGAGGAAAAAGGCTACCTCGTAAATCGTGCATCCATCAAAGCGCGGGATAGTCATCGATTTAGCTTAATTAATCTGATTTTACCGCTGTTAACAATGTTTCGGTACTCGTTATATCGAGGATTTTACTTAAATATTTTGAGTCTCTAACACCCGAGACGACGAAGATCGATTTTGGTTAATTAAAGGTAATCATGATTTGGGGCTTGATTAATTTTATAATTATTATATTCGCCATATCGCGACTTGGAGCTTCGAAGATAAGTTTCTGGGAGATTTACATGCCGAGCTATGAAACTGCGAGATCGCGATAACATGACTTAATTAAAAGGGAAGATAATCTTGGATTAAGTAATTAATTAATCACGTTATAACTGCATCGTGATTTCGCGAGTCGGGATTTAGACGGTGAAACTTTTGAAAAGAACAACTCCAAGTGGCGAAATGCCGAGAAAATCTTTTTTCACGGTTTAGCTTTTACCCTTAATCTTGACATGAGTTACTCAAATAAGGACCTCGTGTTCTCGGCTATCGGGGCTATGACAATAAAATTTTGGGTTCAGCGAACGTCGAGGCGCGAAACCCCGACGACGTCTAATCATGAGTTAAGGAAAACTTTACCCTTGTTACTGTCTTGAGTGAAAAATTAAAATGATTTCGTTGTTTCGTGACTCAGGACGTGTGAACTACATGACTTATAGTATCCGACCTATGAGATTCCAAAGTAGAACAAAAGAGGAAGCATTTTTACGAAAGGTAGGACTCGTTTCGAGAGTATAACAATCATCGCTGCTCGCGTGACAAAGTTTCAGAGATCTCGATATCTTAGAGAGAAAAATGAAAACCATCTTTAGATTTCAAGTATTAAAATGAAATTTGTGATGGGCTAAAAAAATAGGGGCGGCTCCGACATAGGCTCCAACTAGGGATCCTGCCTTCCTGTGAGGCGGGAAGAACAGTAGACCACGTGCCAATATTGGGTAAATGGAGTCAAAATCTTAATCAGGCAAAAAGATTCCCGAGAAAAGAGGATCGAAGGGGGAAAAAGACTTCGTTCTTTACCTTGAAAAGTTTTTTCAAAATCAGATACTCTCTTTAAACATAGTTGTAGTCCCTTTTACAATTTTCCCTTTCCCGCTACTAAATTCACGTATGTTTAAAGACACTCAAAACAGTCCTAGGAGACCCAACAGATCTTGCAGCTCTCGGCTTGCATCAAAAGAATAAGATTATATGTTTTTAATTGGGGAGTCTCGTCTGAATTTGGGATGTGGATCATGTTTTAAAAGCACTGGTTACCAGAGTAGAGTGATATTCATGTATAACAACCTTATAGATATCTCAGACATTGCTTCACTGCCAACGAGCCTGTTCAATACCCCGGTGAAGTTATCTGGCTCCTTTTTACTGAATTTCCTTTCACCACTTCGGAATTTCCTTTCATCGTCTCTTGGACTAGGTGGGGGCAATCATTTCTGAATTTCCTTTCACCACATGTCTTATAATTTACTTTCCAGAGTGCGCGAAGATGGGGGCAATCTGTTTGTATCAGGGCTGATATCTGTGTAATATTTTGAATTATAGGTCTATCAACTTACTTTGATTACTCGGTACCAACCTTCCCTTGACCTTCCCAACATCTTCTTTCTTAGGGAGAAAAAGGAATATAACTTTTTAAGGGCATTCTATTTGAGCAAGCTTCAATCCTTCGATGTCGTTGAAAAGCCTAGGAAAATTAAGATTACTCCAAACGTTCCTTCGCTTAGCAGGGGATCAAGTAGTTGTGAAGACCCTCTTTCTTTCCACAATCTGTTTTGAAACTCACGAGGTTGAAACAAAATTTTTTTATCCCTTCGTATACGAAACGGAAAGATGGTGACTTTGTTTTTTAAAAGGTAAGCCCGAAGATAGAAAGGATGCTAGGTAGTGATTTTCTGAATGAAAATACAAAATCAAACAATTCAAAACCGACTCATGTAGCTATTTTCAGGGACAATTTACTTTGACTGACTGTTTTTAGATTGGGTGAATCGTTTAAATTGTTTTAATTTTTTCAAAGATTATCAAACCAAGAAACAACTCTATTATCTATCATTTCAGCTGATACTGCAGTTTGAAGGGCGTTACCTCGATTTTATTTAACAGTCCTTTATAACATGTCCTTTGAGAAATCCCATCTTTACCTTTTCATTTTACTTTCTTTGCGCAACATGAAATTACTTTAGGTATCACCTGTTTATGCCGATTTATTTCTAACACCGACTTTCAGTTTACTCCTCCTGTTTGTTTTGTATGCAGTTGGAATCCTGTGAAAGACAAATACGAATCTTATCCGAAATGTGTCGAAAGTTTATGAACGGAAAAACAGAAAATCAAAAAGCAATGTTTAAAAGAAAATACATGTATGTACAAAAATATATATATAATAAAATTTATTTATTTATTTATTTCTTCTTTTTTTTTTTTTTTAATCTGGTGACTGTTACGTCATGTAATGCTTTAAATACCGCCCATTGACAGGGGCATTGAGGACTTCTCTGTCTATATTTTCCAGTAGGAAAGAATTTTTTCCTTCCGGAGCCGAGACCCTGAATGGTCCATACCAGAGGTGGTCAAATTTACTATGCTTCGTGGCTTGTTCCTTTCTCGCATCCCATCTTAGCACTAAATCACCTGGGAGGAATTCCATGTCCTTTGCCTTGCGGTCGAACAATGCTTTCATATCATCTTGGTACTTCTGCATCTTTTCATCAACTTCAAATCTATGTTGTTGAACCTCAATCAGCTGATTAATTCTCTTGGTTACATGATTGGGTTCTTCGTTTTGATCCTGCCATAACTTCATCACTGGTAGCGCTAGGTTTATAGGTAGAACAACATCTTTCCCATAGAACATTTGAAATGGAGAAATGCCGATAGACCTTTTAGTGCTGATGCGATTTTCCCATAATGCGTATTTTAAGTGCACATGCCAAGACCTTTTATTTTCATCCAATAATTTCTTGATTATATTTACCAGGCTCTTGTTAGATGACTCGGCTAATCCATTCCCCTAAGGGTAATATGTTTTGGAATGGCCAAGAACAATGTTATACTTTTGACAGAAGCTGATCATAGCCATAGATTTAAAGGCCTGGGCATTGTCAGTAACTATCTTTCAGGGACAACCGAATCTTGACAAAATATTATCTTCCAAGAAATCGATTACCACCGAGTCTGTTGCCCTTTTGGTTGGAATGGCTTCCACCCACTTAGTAAACTAATCTGTAGCTGTTAAGATCCACTTATGTTGAGCACTGGAATGGGGATTAATCTCGCCTATGAAGTCTAGACCCCATTGTTGAAATGGGGCTTCAGCTTTGACTGGGACTAGAGGCAGTGCTGAGAGCTTCTGTTTACCTGCGAATAGTTGACAAGGATTGTAGGCACGCACTTTGGCATTGACGTCCGAAAAGAGTTTCGGCCAGTAGTACCCAGCCCTCAAGATCTTGTAAGCTGTAGTTGTCCATGCGTGATTCCCCCCGCAGACTCCCTCATGAAATTCGTCTATAACCCGTTGAGTTTTCGATTCGACTAAATAGACTAACAGGAAACCGAGTGGATCTTTCCAATATAGTTGACTTTCGGTGATACAAAATTTAACTGCATGGAGTTTTAAATTTCTGGCTTTAGATGGTGATAGTTCATTTGGGTATTTTCGGGTTAGCAGTTATGACACTATGTCTCTGTACCAGCCCGATGATAAGAACTTCTCTTCGATCTCATTTGGACTTGTTTCTTCATCCAACTTGTTTAGGTCTGTGTCTTCATTGCCTTCCTGCAGGCAATTGATATCAAGGGCTTTGAAATTTGACTCAGCTAATAGTTTGGCCAGACCTTGCCCTTTTATCAATTTGGTCGGTTTAACTTCCAGATCAAACTCTTGGATTTTAGCGAGCCATCGCCCTCTTTTTCCGTCACTGTCTGGCTGTACCAATATATCTTTCACAGAATTGGTATGTACGTACACGATTATCTTTGAATGTAGCACATAGGTTCTGAATGCCTTTAGTGCTTTTACCATTGTGTATGCCTGTTTTTCTATTATGTCATACTTCAGTTCTGCGTCTCTAAGGCTCTTGCTAAAAAATGCGACCGACTGTTTGAATCCTTCTTCATTCTTTTGTAGAAGTACCGCGATGATAGTATGTTCAGAGGCAAATGAGAAGATAAGAAAATCTTTCAGATAGTCTGGGCTTGCTAACACAGGTGTCTCGCTTATGACTTTTTTAATATGCGCGAACGATGCTCTGGCCTCGGTTGTCCAATTTACTCTGTTGTCTTTCTTCAACATCCCTGTGATCAATTTGACAATCTCAGCGAAATTGGAGATAAACCTTCGTAAAAAAATTATTCTTCCTAAGAAAGATTGAATCTCTTTTACATTTCTGGGAATATTTATAGTATCTATTACCTCAATCCTCTTAGGATCAATCCTGATTCCATCCCTAGATACGATATGGCCCAAAATCTTACCTTCCCACATAGCGAAATGTGATTTCTTTGGGTTCAAAGATAGACCAAACCTGCGGCATTTTTCGAAGATTTGTTTGAGATGCATCAAGTGTTCTTCATCCGTTTTAGAGAAAACCATCAAATCGTCAAGGTAAATGACTACAAACTTGTCCCTTTCTCCTACGAAAGCGATGTCCATAGCGCGCTGGAAAGTGGCCCCTGCATTCATCAAACCAAAAGGTATTTTTTCATACATGAAAGTACCCCATGGTGTGGTGAAAGCAATTATTTCCCTGTCTTGTTCATTCATGGTGATTTTATTATAACCAGAGAACCCATCTATCATAGACATTCGGTTTTCTCCAACAACTTTTTCTAACACATGGCCCATTTTGGGAAGTGGATAATTATCCTTGAGAGATGACTTATTTAAGTTTCGGAAATCCACACACAGTCTGATTTCCCCGCTCTTTTACCTGACCAGGACCAGGTTTGCTACCCAATCCGAGTATCTCAAAGGTATGATTATTTTCGCGTCTAAAAGTTTCTTAACTTCTTTTTCGATCACAGGTAACAAAATGGGGTTAATCTGTCTAAGATTTTGCCTAAACGGTTTGACCCCAGGTTTCAAAGGTATCTTGTGATCAATTATGGAAGTGTCATACGTTCTTATCTCATCGTAAGACCAGGCGAAAACATCTTTATACTGTCTGAGTAGGTCTTTATACTTAACTTTCATTTTGGGAGGGAGGAACTTGGATATTTTTACCACCCTGGATTCTTTTTCAGTTCCTATATCATAGTCCTCCACTTCTTCTGGTTGGGGCTACAAAGTGGATTTTACAGGTACATCATTCTGATAAAAAAGTCTTTCTAAAGGAATTAATCCTTTCAGAATCTAGTTGTTTTTAAGGACCAACATACGATGATCCGCATTTTTTTCTCGGAAGGTTTCAGGATCTTCCCCTTCTTGCATGATCCACATCGGGTCATTTTGATTTTCCTGGTCTGGATAAGTTTCAGAGAACTCACCCACTGCTGCGAGAAATTTCTTAATTTGTTTGTTGTCCTCAAAGACTTGCCAGTGTCAGATATTGTCTTGTATAGAGGGTTTGTATCTGATTTCAATGTGATACTTCAATTTGAAAGTCGTGGGAGGAGAGAAGGTTGAAGCTGCCTTTGCTAAAGCATCAGGATGTAAATTCTCTACGCGAGGGATAAAATGGACATTCACGGATGAGAAATTTTTTTCCATGAGATCCCAAGCACAATTTCTGTATGTTCTTAGTCTGGGGTGCTTGGCTAGGTACTGTCGGTTTATTTGTTTGACTATTAACTTTGCATCACCATATACCTCCAAGTTACTTATATTTAGTTTGTTGGCAGACTCTAATCCTAAGACCAACGCTTCATATTCGCATACATTGTTAGTGTAATCTATATCCCACTGCAGTCGGTAGGAAAAAGGAACAACGAACTTACCTCTGGGAGCCACTAAAATCACTCCTGCACCCGCCCCTTCAGAAGATGAAGCACCGTCAAAATAAATTTTCCAGACACCAGTGTTACACAGCTCTTCTGCCATGTAATCCGACTCTTCTAATTCTATATCATTTTCCCAGGACAACCATCTAAACCATCATCAAAAGACAAGATACAATTTCCCAGATCTTGGTCCGCAATGTAAATAGGGAAATTGTTTGGGTTTTGAGGGTCACTCACGGTATATGCTAATCTTGTTTCCTTGTACAATCGAGTGAACTAACCACCGAACATAGGAATTGTGGCATGTGTCATGTCCATCTGAAGAGAACCCCCCAACTTGGCTACCCGTGACCTAGATAACAACAAGCCATACTTAGGGGGAATATCTGCGATAACCACATCCATCAGGATACTCTTAACCAGGACCTACGCTAGGGTAACTACCAGATCTTTAGTCATCCCCATACACTTAACCCTTCTTGATTCAAAAGAGTACAGATCTCCATAAGGTCTGGTGATCTGGAGACCCAATTTGTCCATAATAATCTTGGGCATAGCGTTATGGGAGGCTCCATAGTCTAACATGCAATTGTGTAGCAATTGATCATACACATTCAGAGTGATATAAAAGGGAGCAATGGTGTCTTTGGCCCCTTCAAAATGGGGACCAAAGGTGATGTTGGGTTTGTCATCTTCCAGATTTAAAACATCAGACTGGCTTTCTAGTTCAGAGACGCCCATCACTTTGGTAATCTGCTTCCGATAAACGGGGTTTTTTGATAATTCTACCAAAGGGATTGGTATCTTAATTTTATTTATTTCATATTCAAAACTGAAATTTCCGCTCACCTTGTCTGTTTCTTTGGTTGAGACTTCTGAATCCTTTCTTTCCGACTTATTTGTCTGGACTTCTTTATCACTCATGGTCCTGGTTGAAGACGTAACTTTATTTTCCGGTTCGGTTCCTTGTGCTTGGGTTTCAACTTTTTCCACTTCAGACTCTTGTTTCCTTACTACTTTAGTTTTGTTGTTGGGTCATAAGGTCTCTTTCGAAGGAGGTTCATAAGCTTGACCTCTTTGAAGTATTTTCTTGGGTTGAGTAGTTGAGGTGGGCTTACTCTTAGATCTTAAGCTGTACTTTGGTTAAAACTCAACCATTATCATTTCAGTTTCTGGTTGAGATTCACAGAGATCAGTGTGATCACCTTATTCACCTTTATTCGACGGTTGTTGCGTGTTTAAATATTTTTCATAGTCTTCATGAGTCAGATATGGTTGAGTGCAATCATCACCGAAGTTCGTGACATCATTATCTGAATCTCCGAAGTCTTGAAAATCGTTCGCTCCTATGAAATTTTCGTTCTTTAAGGAGATTGCATTTTTTTATCCTCATTTTTTATTTGTCTTTGTTGGTTCGGGGGGTTGGGGTTCCTCTTGAAATCCTTTTTGGGAAAAGAGTCAGCTTTAGCCTATTCGAGTTCCATTCTGGATATTTTATTTTCCAGTTCTTTAATCACTCTGGCCATATCGTCCACCCTATCATCTGCGGATCTATTTGACCCTGAAGGACTTGCTGGTTCCCTAAAGCGTTTTGTCTCTCGGTTTCCAGTCTCTAATTTAGCTTTAATCTTACCCGAATCCATCATATTAGACTCCATTTCTACCACATCGTCTTGCATTTGGTTTAAGGTGGCTCCCCTTCTCTATCACAAAAGGAGTGCAAAATCCAGTTCGAATGCTCCGGAAAAAGTTACTTTGTCCGCGGGTTGGGACGATTTAACCTCGGCTGGGATCTTATTATAAAGTTTGTTGAATCTCTGAATAAATTCCATGACTGTTTCTAAGTTATTTTTCCTTAAAGACCCAAATTCTGTTAAATAATATAGATGGTCTTTTCTCTCGCCCCATTGTCTAAGGAAAGAATCTTCCAAAGCGTCATAAGACAAGATAGAAGTTGCGGGTAGGCTCCGAAACCAAGTTTGGAACTGACCTTCGAAGGCTTGGACAAGGAGTCTCGAATATACGTCCTCATGCTCGATACCTAGAATGTCAACCAATTGATCAAAGAAATTAATATGTTTTGTCGCGGTTAGATCCCCTTCCCTGGTGAATTTTGGTAGATTTTTTATGTAATTTTCGGGAAGGTCATGTAGAGGGACAGACAATACTAAGGAAGCATATCTAGCTGCAACTTTCGCAAAAAATCATGGAGGTGGGACAGGCCCTTGGCCTCCAACTCCTCCTAGAGGGGCTCCTCCCTTTCCTCCTCCAATAAACCCTCCACCTCCTCCTACAAACCCTCCACCTCCTCCTCTGGCAGCTGCCATTGTTATTTGTGGAAAGTTATAAAGGGGGTTTTGGAAAATTAAAAGTGACTCTTTGTTTTCTTCGCGAAGAGGGAAATCCGACGAGGAAAGATACGGAATGCGAGGACTCAGTTCCTCGTATTTGCAAGAGCTGAAATCGGGAGAACCGACGGGTGTGGAAACCGAGTGTGTAATACACTCTTCAGAATTTGGCGAAGTCGGGAATTCAACTGAAGAAAATATGGTACGTCAAAATCCAATGAACTTTCAATAGGTTCCTTTCCTTTGGGTACTAATGGGACTGTCGGATGAATATCACTCCCAATTTCAGAGCAATTTGGCGTTGAAACTTTAGTATCAAAGAGAGGACTGAGCGAAGTTGAGGGTTCGGAAGAACTTTTAGTCTTCAGCGGTGGGGTTTTAAGTTTGTAAACTGCAGCGGTTGACTTGAGAGAGCCTCTCGCTTTTAGAATCTTTTCGGGATCGGTAACGGGCGTAATCTGCTAACCATCCGAGTTTTGTCTGGTATTCCTTCGATCGGATGCCAGTTTATTATTTGTGGAGTTGCCAAGTGAAAGATTAAGAAGCCTTAAAAGGTGTGTACTCTTTGTTCACTATCAAAGGGTAACACTTTCAATGAAAAACAAATGTCGTTTTCCCAGGAAAAATTATTTCGTAACTTCGGTCCCCGACAACGGTGCCAGAAAGATGTTGTTCCTGAGTCTGTACTTAAGGCTTAGAAGTACAGTGTCAAGGCATTCGAAAGTGGGTAAAAGATGGAGAAGAGAGAAATGTCAACCTTCGACAAAGGAAACTAGGGAAGGTTTCTACGTTGGCGTTGTCTAGCTTCCAACTGTTCTTGGAGAGTTATATCTTGTTCAATGGCTGCCCATGAACATTCAAGTTCAACCCGGTTAGTAGCCGTTTTAAGAATTGTGTCGAAAAGGTTTAAGGCAATGTGCATTTAGTTTGATAGCCCAGGTTCGATGTTAGGCTATGTTGGTATAGGGACAGTCATGGAGGAACAGTAAAAAGGGAAAAAAATTCAGAGAGAGATTAAGTGTTGTCTCAATTTGGTCGTATAAAAGAGAATTTACGGTTTTTAGGAATAAAATGGGGATGCAAATCAAAGGCTCTTTCTTGTAACTGTATTATATTTTAATCAAAGATATGAGGTGGGAGAAAAACATTTAACTGCCTATGGTGTAAGGCTACCTTCGGGGGAGGTCTCACGTATAGACAGAAGAGGAAAATTAGAAGGAAATAACCGATGTAGTAGAGAATATGTGTGGAATTCTGAAAATGCAGACTGGTCTTACACCCACTGATAGCTGGTACAGAGGAAAAACAGTAAACAATTACAAAAAACCAAAATTCATTCGCTATAGTAGTGGTCGTACTAAATTATAACAAAGCACATCAATTAGGAATATGAAATGAAACGAAATATGAGATACAAGGAAACAAACTTGTAACAAAGTCGTGACGGAGTTGAGAATCTTCAGATTTGCTTGTATTAACTCTCAAATGTAAAAAACTCTGTTACAAACGACACAAAAAGGTCCAGCCTGGTTCCTTTCTTTCTGTGGTATATTTATACAATTTTACAAATAAGATAGAATCTCAATGGTCACAAAATTTCGGTTATGACAGAGAAGAGAGAAATCGCTCCATTTCTCCTACTCTGTCTTCACTTGGTGCCATATGTTTGTCGTTGCACGAGCTCGGTACAGGCGATACATCTTTCAACCAGATGAGATATTAGCCACGATGGTTCTGCTTGACACTTGGCTTCAAAGAAGTAACATTCTCAGGCTAACTGCTGCAGCCTGTCTTCCATTTGTCCATCTGTGATGTCGATGGCACATAACTGCGTGCTGGGATTAATCATGCATTTATCTACTAGGACTATGTCCACCATAGTCATCTGAGAGATATCGGCCGAATCTCTTTCTTCTTTTTCCTTCAGATCAAGCGAGATCCTTTCCACATTCATTTGCATCAATGTTTCGGCGTTACCTCCACTGTCAATACCCAATAGATCGTCGTCTATAGAATTAAAGGCCTCCTATAAGGAATTTGTTATCTTTTGGGCTTGCTACTTGCCTTTGGCGATGTTATGCTCCCATTCCTTTAATAGAATGTTTCCTCTAGTTTGCTCTGAAATGGTGAACCTGGGAGTACCTGCCGAAACCCTGTTGTTCGTAGCTATCACAGCCTCCTAGAAGGCAACCCGAGCTGCTCCGGCATCCCTTTCTCTGGCAGATAAGTTCTCGGAAACCTGATTTACCAGCAAACAGTTGTCTCGGATTGCTTCTATCTTGGCGAGAAAATTTCGCTGTGCCGTAGAGACTCTGCTCCGAATCTCAATCGCCTGGGATTTGAACATCCCGATGTTTATCATTCCGCTCTCGATGGTCTCCACCCTAGCCTGCAGTTGCTTGATCAAATCCCTCTATTGGCTCTCTTGCATCCGACCATCCCGGACCACCAGCTGCGCTTGCTTGAGTTTAGTTTTGAGCATCTCTATTTCATTTTTATCGGCCAATCTGGCCTACTCTATTCCCACGCTCACCTGGTCTTTAGCAGTCTCTGTTGTTGTGGCCAGTCTAGCTTCAAGGGTCCTAATTAGGTGATTTTTTCTTTTAAGTTGGTTCTTTAAGAGCCCGATTGAGAATTGATTCACAGAGGCATATGCTCCTAGTGTCCCTACTATTTCAGTAGTGAATTGCTCATTTTTATTATCCTTTCCATCAGTTATGACTTTATATTTCTTGGCAGTCGACTCTCCTTCTTGATAGAATTCCCTTTTCACTACTGCCTTTCTCTTTTTATTGAATAAAAACTCATTCAGAGGGAGTTCTTCTACTCTTATGGGCCTCAACTCTTCATTGAATATCCATCCCTCATCGATATTTACCTGTGTCGACTGCAAGGGGGTGACTGATGTGATGGGTTCTCCGATCGGTTTCACCGATTTTCCCGGAGTATCGAACGAAATCTACTTCTTCGGCAGTTCTAGAGTCTTTATTTATGTCTACGGATTCTGCTTCTTCGGCGGTTCTGGAGTCTTTATTTCTGTCTCTAGATTCTGTGTTTGTTCCCCCTCATCCTGGTGTTTTCCCTAGTCAGGAGTCGCATCCTTAGAACCTTCGGCATCCTTCTGTTTTGTTTCCGAAATATCTGGACCCTCTCCTCACAACACAGCGGGAAGATAGCAACGTCGATGTTCCTGGAACTTCAGAACATCAGCTCTTTCCTCGGGTGCCAAGGATTGTATTCGGGCTAGAATCTCCTCATAGGACCTTGCTCCTCGAAAAATGTCATCCGAGGGTGAATTCTCATGCTCAAATCTCTTGAGCCCCCAATTGGCCAAATGATTGCTCACGACCCTCTATGGATCGTGCTTCTTGTATTCGATGGAGATCAAATTTAAGTCTTCCAGGGCTGCCGCCTCGGCTTTGGCATGCCCGAAATCTAATAAAGAATAAGAATTCAAATGAACAGGAAAAGACGACCATACTTTCTTCGAGTACCCTTTAAGTTCTTTACTTACACCGCCAATTACCATTTGTCGGGCAACCTCGCGACAAGCCAGCTTGTCGGGAATGAACAATGGCAGCGCATGCGGGAGAACAGAAGCCTCGAAAACTCTGAGGTATGAAAATTCTGCCTCTACGTACCAGTCCGCTATGTTGCTCAAATTTGTCACTATGTTGTCCGAGATCCGGGGTGGCGGGTGACCAAAAATGGCGATGTGCAGGGGCACCATTACCCAGTTAAAAATTTCATAACCAAGATTTTCCGCTTTGTTTTCCCATAATTTTGCATGATATACATATATGGGTTCGTCTTCAGCCGGAGTCCAACTCCAGCTCATTAATGAAAATGGCGTCATAGAACAAATTGCGTCCAAAATGTATGCGAACATGAAGAATGACGACGCTTTCCCATTCTCCTTCTGCTCCCGATACTCTGTGACCCGATTGGTCAAGCTATCCGAAAGAATATTTGCCCAGTTAAAGGAACTGCCTTCAGCGACCCGAAACATTAGAGTCCCCCACGCAAGGAAAAAATGTGATGTGTCCTCTTTCCCATATAACCGGCATGTCATCATGGCCACATATCTGTACTGCAGTTCTAACGAAGCGATTGAATATATGCCGTGGGTATCAGCTCTGAACTTCGCGGTGTTTGAAACCCAAACCTTTATGAAATTGGACATGGTTTTATCATATTGTTCGCATTTCTTCTCCTTGAATTATTCCAAGAACTCAGTGCCATATGTGTGGTCGGACGTCGTGGGTAGCTTATACATGGTTTGCAGATGCTCCGGCCTGAAAGTCCCAATGGTGACTCTTTGCTCGTTCATGATAGTCCTGGTCGGTATGTCCACATGGTCCAATGCCCATCGGACCATATCATAATATGGAAGCAGCCGCGGTCTGGATACTACTCTGTGCATTCCGGATTGGATGACTATTTTGTATTTGGTGGTTAAATCATCTCTTTCATTGTCGTCGGAGTCGTCGGAATAATCCACCAATTCTGCTTGCAGAATATCTGAAACATATGACCAGTTCGGGACCGAGTTGATACTTCGGGGCGAAGTATCAGAGACATTGTCTGAGTCTTGTTCCGAAACCTCAACATTTGCCTTTGATGATTTTCACGGAGCCATGGCTGAAGCTTGTGTTTTAGCTCTTCTGCGATAGAATTGCGTATACATACAAAAGTCAGTTTACTCAGAGGTGATGTGCTCTGTGTGTTATGAAAATGCATTTGTTATAATGAAACACAGTTCTTATATATACTCAAAAACTCGGTACCTTTTAGAACAAGTATGTCAAATCACATTTGGAAATAAATTTTGCCATAAAAATCCGATCTTATATTTATCGATTTACCCTATTTCCTCATTAATGCCATAAATTTTGGCGGTTTTAAAATCTCAATTGGCGCATGGAGGAAAAAGGCTACCTCATAAATCGTGCAACCATCAAAGCGCAGGATAGTCATCGATTTAGCTTAATTAATCTGATTTTACCGTTGTTAACAATGTTTCGGTACTCGTTATATCAGGGATTTTACTTAAACATTTTGAGTCTCTAACACCCGAGACGGCGAAGATCGATTTTGGTTAATTAAAGGTAATCGTGATTTGGGGCTTGATTAATTTTATAATTATTATATTTGTCATATCGCGACTCGGAGCTTCGAAGATAAGTTTCTGGGAGATTTACATGCCGAGCTGCGAAACCGCGAGATCGCGATAACATGACTTAATTAAAAGGGAAGATAATCTTTGATTAAGTAATTAATTAATCATGTTATAACTGCATCGTGATTTCGCGAGTCGGGGTTTAGACGGTGAAATTTTCGAAAAGGACAACGCCGAGTGGCGAAATGCCGAGAAAATCTTTTAGCACGGTTTATCTTTTACCCTTAATCTTGACATGAGTTACTCAAATAAGGACCTCGTGTTCTCGGCTATCGGGGCTATGACAATAAAATTTTGGGTTTGACGAACGCCGAGGCGCGAAACCCCGACGATGTCTAATCATGAGTCAAGGAAAACTTTACCCTTGTTACTGTCTTGAGAATAAAATTAAAATGATTTCGTTGTTTCGTGACTCAGGACGTGTGAACTACATGACTTATAGTATCCGACCTACGAGATTCTGAAGTAGAACAAAAGAGGAAGCATTTTTACAAAAGTTAGGACTCCTTTCGAGAGTATAACAATCATCGCTGCTCGCGTGACAAAGTTTCAGAGATCTCGATATCTTAGAGGGAAAAATGAAAACCGTCTTTAGATTTCAAGTATTAAAATGAAATTTGTGATGGGCTAAAAAAACAAGGGCGGCTCCAACATATGCAATGGTTTGTAATAGACCATACATTGTACATGCAATGAGAGTTTTGAGCAGGTATATGCCAAAACCAGGGAAGGAGCATTGAGCAACATTAAACAGAGTTTTCAAGTATTTGTGTGGAACTACTACTTGTCGATTGTGTTACCAAGGAAGACTAGAATTGGATAGAGTGTTGGACATACATGGTTTTTTTTATGTAGACTGGACTGGAGATCTAGATCATTGGAGATATACAAGTGGGTATGTGTTTAGCCTATTTAGAGCAATAAGTTGAATGAGCAAAAGACAGTTTGTAGTGGCACTCACAACTGCATAATCTAAATACATGGAAACTGCTCATGCAAGTAAGTAAGTGGTATGATTACAGAGACTGTGTTCATGTATTGGGTTGGTACAACAAGTTGTAAAGATATATTATGATAGTCATAGTGCAACATTATTGGTGAGGAACCCAACTTATCATTTTAAGACAAAACATGTCGATGCTCAGTATCATTTTGTTGGAGACATGGTTGAAGAGAAGAAGGTGATGCTGGTGAAGATGGACACTTTGGAGAATGTTGCAGATTCATTAATGAAGTCTTTGGGAATTGATAATTTCTCTTGGTGTAGAGAATCAATGGGCATTTATTCCCTGGATTGTTGATCATGAAAGCATGTGTCCCCTGTATGCAAAAAAAACAAGTGAGAGAATGTTGGGTATGTGTTAAATTTTTTGAATGATTTTGGGTCCCCCTATTAGGGGTTTCAGGGGTGGAGCCCTTGAAAAAAACATTGGGGGGTTTATTCACCAAATTTTTTGGTCTTATGACTTTGGAATAGGTGGTTTTTCACTTTTGGAAGTTTAGTGGCACATGGTATTTCAGCCTGTGGTTTTCTAATTGTGGTTAAGAAATTAAGGTTGTAATATAATTTGTGTAAATGGATTAGGGTTTTTTTGGATGCTGCACGATCCTATATATTTTATTTTAAACAATGAAGTTGGATTATGAATAGAATTAGAGTTGTGGCTCTAAAACAAATTGCTCGTTTTCCCGATTGGGTTTCTAGGGTAAATCTTTATGTATGTGTGATTGCATTTTTTTTCTTTTCCGTGTTAAGAATCTATGTGTGCATTGCATTATTGTAAAAGGTTTAAAATTTACATGTTGTATCCTTGGAAAGCATACAAAACAATCATTTCATTATTCCACTTCTAGAGCATGTAGAAAACTTGAATTGGTATTTCTGATGTAATGTCCCCACTTTGGGACATCATCACAGGGCAAAGATTTATGATGACCAGAGTAGCCAGATGGATGCTAGAGCGAGTACAAGGGTATTTGAGAGGCATTGTGGGGTCCAGCTTGCATTGATGATCATATTCCATCATTATAAGCCATTCCGCACAGGTTGG
>CBVK0103104855.1:0-12216 GCA_900067695.1 Picea abies
AAAAAAAAAAAAAACTAGTTTTATGCTAGTTAGGTCTCTTTCCTTCTTTGCATTATTTTGCATTGTTATTTGAAAAAGAAAAAGATGTTAGCCTAGGATTTTGTTTTCTTCTCACCTTAGAAGAATTTCAAAAGAAAAATAAGAAAGAAAATCATTTTTTTTCTTCTTTTTCTTTTCTCAAAAGGTTGCATTGTCATGTTGCATAGGAAAGAAGAAATTTACATTTAAAGGTTTGAAGGATTGCTCATTTTCCTATTGAAACTCTCTTTCATTTAAAGAATCAGTGTAAAGTTTTATTTTCTAGTGTTTGTGTAAGTTTCATTTTTGCAAGAGTCTCAAACAAAATCAGTTTCACTTCCATATGCTTTGAGTCAAAACAACCACTAAAACGAACGCTAAACTCAAAATGTACTATACTTTGTTTCTAGGGTTCACAAATAAGTTTAGAGTTAGGGCCTTGGTTTAGGTTGGAGAGTGAATTTCTCCAAGGCCATAAAACAAACATAGGAGTTTTACCTAGGGAGAGATTCAAATCCAATTTTTGTATAAGTATAGTTGGGAGCCTCCTCTCACACAAGAGATAAACATGAGGTTGTGTAAATGAGAGTCAAATAGATACCTCTCTGAAGCTTAACTAAGCGTAGTGGAAATATTCCATATTGGGGGTTTCTCTAGTTCCTTTATCTCTATGAGAGGTGGTGCTTTAGAAGCCTCGAGATTTGTTACCCTACCCATACGTTTGATCTCAAGTGTCGATTGTACCCCCCGGATGATGACTACGATTTGGTAACTTTAGTTGTTTTTCCTAGGGATCTCAGAGGTGACTGCGGGGGTTTTTCATGGTACCTAGGGCAGATTTCATAACACACGTTTTAGTACTACAGGAGGGTGCCCCACAAAGCATGGGTACTTGCACCAGATAAGGATGGTTAGTGGAGGTCGGGATAATTTCTTCTCACTCCTTCATCGATTGGTACACGAGACTTAATCAACCTGTGCCTTCATTTGGAAGGTCTCTTTCCACTTTTTCATTGCTTTAGACTCAGGATGTTATCCACTTGGGTTGAAAATTTGGAAAAATTGTTTTCTTGCGATGTTTCTTTTATGAATTGTTATTGGATTGTTTCCTTGTATATTTTTCCTTAGGTTGTTTCAGTATCACCACTTTTGAATCACTTATTCAAGGTGGTTGACCAACCGCTCTATAGGTCGGGAATGACCCTTGGTATTTCTCTTGAAAGTGTGGAGCTGCCTCCTAGAAGACGTGGGCTTTTATACCACTGTTTTTCCAGTGTTAGTGTGTGAGACTTTTATGGACATAAACAATCCCGCGAGGGATGAACCTATGCATAATTGGCCAAATTTCTGGAGGATACCAACCAATGGACCCCTTCCTAAGGGGATTCTTGTGTTTTTCTTTTCTTTGGAAATGTTGGTGACCCCTTGATGGCCACTTTGAACATTCCTGGGTTGAATGTAGGACTATGGATTTAGTTGTCGACCACTCTGAATGTCCCAAATTCTCTCGATGCTTCTCAAATAAGCACTTTATGTCATGGGAATCAAATAGATGTTGATCCTTTATCTTCTGCACCAGTGAAGTCTTCTCCTTGTTTTTCTCACTCTTCTGGTGAAAGTATTGGTACTAGTAACCAAAAGTCTAAAAGGAATAAGAAGAGGAAGATTAAGAACAATAAGTCACCAACATTTTCTACTCATGTTGGAGACCTGCACCCAACCTCTACTAGTCATGTTGGAGGCAAGAAACTAGCCATTGTGAGTCACACTGGAAGAAAACGTCCAATCACTACAATTTATACTAGAATTAGTTCACCAACCTTTTTCAATCATGTTGGAGACCCGTCAACAACCTCTGTGACTCATGTTGAAGACAAGAAAATAGTCATTGCAAGTCATGCTCAATGCAAGAGTCTAGTCACTATTATTCATACCGGAAAAACGTCACCAACTTCTACAAGTTATGTTGGAGACCAACACTTAGCCTCTACAAGTCATGCTGGGAGTAACCCACTAGCCGTTGCAAGTCATGTTGGGGGCATTGATATGGTTGAGAAGCCTAGACATATAGGGCATAAGCCCAAATTTCCTTGTAATATTTGCGATGGATATCGCCTTACTCTTATGTGCCCTGAGATTCAAGTGGTATGAAGAGCATGGTCCTTGTCTGAAGTCCCTTATGGTTCTGAGACATCTTTGGTTTCCCAGTAATCTATTCAATCATTGGTTGATGAAGTGGTCTTGTCGATGCAATATTTGGCTGATACTACTCTCATTTTGGGGGGGTGATGTGCCTCTTGACCATGTGGTCTCACATCCTATTCAACCATTGGTTGAGGAAGTGGTTGATTCATATGTTAGGGATTGACAACTGTAGTGATATCTTGTTAATAAAATCGTATTTAATTAATGAGAAGTGAGAGAGAGGAATTTATTGCTTCATGTTATTGTAGAATGGATTCTTGGGAATTTTCATAAGATGGTGTTTCGCGTATTTTAATTAATGTAATTTTTATTTAGACCTTGTGTGTCAGGAACTTATCATGTGGTATGATTTTTATAGTCGTCATTTTCCCGTGCGTCTTGTTAACTTGTCATTTGGGTGCTTAGGGTTTGTTTTTCGTCTTGTGGTTGACAATTATTTTGATCTTCTAGCATGTTTAACCTTCTTGGTTTTGGTCTAGATATGTTGTGTCGCTCCTGGGTTATTTTTACGCCTATCACTGTGTGACGACATGATTCCTGATGAGGGGATCATTGCACGCCTTAATGAATAGAGGCGAACAATAACTTGGATGGAGTCTGTGCTACCCATTGTGGGTGTTTGCTCGTTGTAGTTTGTTGTTGGCGCTTGGGATGTAACACATTCATGTGTTGGTCTTGCACGCCATAGAGGTTATAGTTATCGTTCATCGAGGCTGTTGTGTCGGGATGGTTGATGTTGTCCTTTAGCTTATAGGCATTGTCAATCGTTTCTATTTGTCTTGATCTCTGCATGTTTTCACCCAGTTGCTCAATGTTCTCTTGTGTTGAGTCATTGTTTTTTGTTGCCTAATATGTGTGCATGGTGTTCGTCATCAGTCGGGGTGGTTTAACTATTGTCGTTGTTGCCTTCCTTCCTAAAAAAAAAAAAAAAAAAAAAAAAATCACTTTCTGCTTCGCTTGTAGTCATAACGATTGGGGTCGTTACAACAAGTACAACTATAAAGCGGCAAAAGAATAATAAGAACCCTTTGACACATGGCCAAAAAATGATAATATCGGAAGCATGAGGTCCCAAATATTAATTCATGGTGAGGATAAATCTGGGTTCTAGGGCCTACAAAGAAAAAAATCAGCATGGGTGCCAAATGGAAAAAGGAGTGCAAATTGGAGTAGACCATGGAGGGTAGACACTACGAACAAGTTATGACTTGCAATAGATAAGAGAGGGAAATGTAGCTACTTGAAAGGATCAAACCTAAGGCATAATGTTGGAACAAGTTCAAGTTAATAATGCGAGATCAAAATGCAAGTGAGAAACCTATCACTATGTTGGAAATTGAAAAATTCACCTTCAAGTTCATCTAATATCACCACATGAAAGTACCAAAAATATGTTCCAAAGTCTTGTATAAATGACCAACAATACTATTCCAAAAGTTAATAAATCCAATATAAATATCATGTAACAATTTGAAAGCATAAACTAAAAGTTGCAATGGGTTTGGATTCAACAAAGGTAAAGAAATGAAGGTCTAAGGTTCAAAAAGGGTAAAACACATGTCTATATATGGGAAAATGAACTCATTTTTATCATTTTACTTTGTTGAAGTTTACCTCTGGTGAAAAAATTATTTTGACCTTAAAAATTCTAGCACACATTATGCAAGATTCTATCAGCAGATTTGTGTTTCATCTGGATTAAGTAGACCCCCAACTCAAGATATTTAGTTCAATCCTTTCCATTTTGCATTTTATTGAAAAATTGAGGGGTGTTGAACCCCATTTGAGCCACAAGTGTGTGGTCGCAGGTTTGACACCCAAGAATCGTAGCTAAAAGGACCTAGTTGTGATTGTTCCACAGTATAGTTGTGATTGTTCCACAGTAAACCTGTGAACAATTGTCTTTTTCCATAAGAATAGTTGCGACCCAACACTAAAGTAGGTAAAATTGAATAAATGTCTCATAAAAAGTAACTAGGTACTAATACACATTTTTTCCTTATATGTTTGCAGGGTGAATCATCATGATCATGTGGAAGGAGAAATAACATGAGACGGATAATGTGGTTTCATTGCATGACCAAGTCACCTTTGATGCACTCAGAGAGTGTGGGATTCTGAAATTATTTTAGAGTCAAAATATGCAAAGTTAAAGCATGTTGTTGCAAAGGTTGTAGGTTTTTGGGACCCAGATCAACAATACTTCAAAGAGGGTCATAAGATTCTCCACTTAGATGTTCAAGACAACTATTTCTTGACAGGATTATCTCGACATTCTGAGTTGGTAATCCTAAAGGGTGGTGGAAAGGGTGGAGATTATGGGACCATTTATGAGTACTTAGCTACTCATTTTTTACCAAGGTCAAGAAAGGGAAATAATCAAATACAAATAGAGGATGTCTAGAAGTTATCCTTTCAAACCATATTATTTACTATCACTCGTGTAGCAGGGTCCATGGTACCTCACTTAGCATCATGTACCCACATTCACTATGATATAGAGTTCCTTTGTCCCATTATTTATGACTAATACATAGGACTGATGGTCAATATGAGTGATTGATTGACCAAATGTAGAAAATGGAAACATAAAAATATTGGCTATGGATCAATCCTCTATTCCCTCTTCCTAGAGAGAGTACCAGGTATGCACTCTCATGTATCTGTGCATTTACTAGGCCATTTGATCCCAATATGTAGAGGTGGGTCAATCTGATATTCTTTCTTACTGGATAGAGTCCTAAGTATGCACCCTCATGTATCTACTCTATTTACTAGTCCATTTGAGCCCAATATGTAGAGGTGGGTAGATTGCATGGCTCACCACAGGGGTATCTTTCCCATGAGTACAATCATCTATGAATTGTTTGATTGGTGGGATGAACATATCATCATGATTTAATATTATCCCTATGCTGGCACATAATTCAAACATGATCTAGAGCTCATACTTCCTCCCAAAGTGTAATGGGGAGACATAGATAAGAAATAACAAATGTTTTTTTATTTTTTAAATTATAATATTTTTTGGATTTTAAACATATTATATGCTTTTTATTATGCAATGATATTGACAATCATAATGTATGACACAAATGTGGGTCAAGTCTATCTAGGTTGTATGGGCCCGAACTAATGCAAAGCTAGGGAGGAGAAACAACCAAATGAGGTATAGAGGAACCTAGAGGGGCTCGCGATGGGTGTGCCCATGGTGAGGGTAGATGATGTTTCCCTCGAGGTTACAATGCTACGTGGTGGTAGTACCACGTCCTTTTTCATAATTGTTGATGCATGTAATCAATGCTACATTGTGTTACCATGAGACACATGCACCTCAAGATGATTAGTCTGTATTTTATCCTTTATCATCTCTACAGATTGTATAGACTTGATATGTTTTGAACCATATCATTATGAGCCATGGAGCTTGGTTTTGTACTGTACATATTTTTGGAAATAATATTAGATATTTTTATCTATCAATAAATATGGTTCAATTCCTCTTATGAGTTAGATGATTGTTATTTATCTTCCATGATTATTGTATATGCATGCTTGTATTGACATTTGTTTTAATGCATCAAGTGTCCATCCAACACACATTTAGATAATGAATCAACCAATGTGTTTAAACTTCTAGGAATACCATCATAAGTAACAAACCCAGACTTTTTTTCAAGAAGTTGCACCCACAAATACTTTCAAAGAGTAGGATTTCTCACATGATAGACATTATTCAGTTGCTACACCATTAACTATGAATCCAAATAAAAAAATAAATAGCATATGGATAGAGTAATAACTTCAGAGAGAAGTTCGATGAATACACTATACTTTGCAATTTTGTTGGTCGCAACATTGAGGCATGTGCCCCTCAAACTCACTAGTTGGTCTGTAGGAGAAAAAATCAACCATGAAGTCAAGGCAATGTTCCAAGTACCACAATTGGTGTCATATAGAAAACCTACACAAATAGGGATGGACGTCGACATTTTCAAATCAAGTACCAAGAATGATCAACATGTGAATTGAAAAAAAAAACAAATGAAAAAATTAAAATAAATAAAGTACAAAACTTTAAAATTACAGCATGCTACAAAAGCATCATACAACATTGCTTCTCATTCATAGTAATTTTTCATATAGAGCCCATAGAAAGGTTCAGACAAAGGATTTCTTTCATGGACAACTAACTCATAGGCCCTTTTTTGCAATACATGGCTCACAATGTAATGACCATGCCAAAGAGATTCAAATTTCCTATCCCCTAACTTTTCATGATCTTGATCATAAACCAAAACCAAATCTCCTTTGACAAAGACATGTGGATGAACATTTTTGTCATACTAGGATTTAATGCACTTATTATGAGCTTCATTAGTCAAAATATCTTCTCGAAAATGCTCATCAATACAATCCAAATAAATGAGACGTTCTTCCTCTATAGAGGTATTAGTCAATAATTCTATGGCTGGTTTCAATTAAGGTATTTTTAATTCAATCAATATAGATACCTCAACTCCATGAACAAGTTGAAAAGGTGTAAAACTGATGGTAGTTTTAATTGAGGTTTTGTAGGCCCATAATGCCGAAAAAAGAATTAGATTTCAATTAGTCTTATGTGTACCCACCATCCTCTGCATCATGGTCTTCAAAAAATTATTAATGGATTTTACTTGACCATTAGGTTAAGGATAGTAAGGAATCAAATTTTCATCCAAAAACCCAACTTGGCCGCCACTTTAGTCATCATATTATTTTGAAAATGCAATATTTGATTAGTAACTATTGATCTGGGCACACCAAACCTAACAATAATATGGTTGAATATGAAAAGTTCCATTGTGGTATCATCATTGGAAGAAGTAGGGATAACATCAGCCCACTTAGTAAATTAGTCAATGGCCACAATGGTGTAATTGTTCCTATTAGCCAAAGAAAGATTACATGTCATAAAACTTATCCCCCACTTTGTAAAGGGGCCAATTATAACCATAGGATGTAATATATTAGGATGAACATGCATCTTCCAAGTAAAAACTTGGTAAGGATGATGTTTCTGGGCTGCATGAATGCAATATTTAAAGATTGATGGCTAGAAGTATCACATGCATAAAATTTTATGGGTTGTCACTGTTACATTTGCCTCATTTTCCGACACCCTTCCAACAACCCCTCGTTTGGATTCTAACAAAATTCCTCCTTAGCTATTCGTCACACCATTTTCATCATACTCGCGATGGCCATAAGTATATGTCAGATATCCAACACCATCGACTGGCATGTGGAAGATGTAGAGAGATTTTACAAAACAGATGTTCATCACAACAAATCGTCACCATTACGACAATCATACAGTGGCGGTATTGTGACACATTGATTTGCCACGTGGCATTTTCCAAGAATCTTTTTTTACCGACGGTGACGATCTTTACTATGACATAAGCACATTAAAGTATTGTCGAACAACCGACGTGGATGCCATTCAAATTGCAACTTTATGGCCGATGACCTACATTGATGTGGCGATGCTCTACAACGCGTAGTCCATTAGTGATCCAACGATATGGCTTGGCGAAATCGTCGAATGAGAAACACAATAGAGTTGTAAGTCTTGTCAGGAATGGTACGGATAGTCATCAGACGTCTGACACCTGTATAATAAAGTAAAAAAAATAAAAATTAAATTGGATATAGGTTGCAGGTTGAGCCAAATGTAGATGACAATGTTCTTGATATATGATGATATGGAAAATTAGGATTACAATTTCTATTGTTGCATAAAACCCTAATTCAATCTTGTTAGAGCCTAATCAACTAAAAATGTACACTCACACTTAAGAGATACATGTTTTTCTTTTAAACTGTAATTTATGTCCTTGTGTAGAAATGCACTCCAAACTTCACTAAAATGCATGCCTAGGTATTAACGCACTTTCAATTTGAGTGGTCCAAGTTTTTGAGGGTGTCTCAGATAATTTTACACCTATATGCATATTTAGATATGCATTGGCAAACATAAATATTGTTACTACGTAAAAGGGACAAATTCTACCTTGTAATTGAGAGACCAAAACAGTAGAAAGTGACCTAATGGAAATGCAAACCCATGCTTTTATATAGCTCAAAATTTAGTTACCCAATTTTTGGAGTGAAGTTAATAATATTCTAAATCTATATATATCATACAAAGTGCATTTTAAAATGACTAAATATTTCTACCTTGAATCAAGATTCACCACTTTTTGTAAAATGAAGGGTAAAACCGTCTTATTGTAAAATGCATGCTTAAGACTAATATGACCTTCAAATTGAGTGGTTTAAATAGTCGAGTTTATATTTTATGATTTTACATCGATTAATACTTTATTTGTGCATTTTGAAACCAAAAACGGTATGTTGTGCATAAATGCTAAAAATTGCCTTGTAAATGCAAGAAAATGCATAAAGGGAAAAATGCATAAAAATACATGAAAACATGGGATGATGAGAAATGCATGCCCTAGGAGAAAAAATCCATTTATGGTGTTGTTAATTTCCAAGTTACACGATTATGGATTTGTTGTAAACCCTAAAGAATGCATACTAGGGTGATTTGTGCCCATAATTTAGTAAAATATACATGAATCTTTGGAAATTGTGCACACACAGAAACTAAATGATAAAATGACTACTAACTACCTAGGTCCATGAGCTCGATGAGGCAGAAGCCTCTACAACCACATCACACATAGGTTAGTTGTTGGTTGCCTTTCCAATGTGAAGACCCGATGAAATCATCAGAAAATACAAAGTTATATGTCTGAATATTAATAATTAAATAAATCAACATGTACGATACCTAGAAAGACTAAAATGAAATATGTCAATGAGAAAAATACTTGTTTTTCTTTAAAATGTAATGTTTGTATTTGTGCATAAATGCACGCCATGCTTCACAAAAATGCACGTCCACCTGGAACTTGAATGATTTGAATTTCTAAGGGTGTCTTAGATAATTTTACACTTGTCTACATATTTATATTTTCATTTGCAAAGATAAAAGTAATTTTTGTGTAAAAGAGCCAAAGTCTACCTTGTAAAGTGGTTGTTGTCTATAAAAGGCAAATTCTACCTTGTAAATTGAGAGACCAGAACATGTATTTATTTCTTAGAGATCATAGGTTCAAATGTAGAGGAGTTTAGGGTATGTATGCCGCCATAGACTTTAAAAATAGATTATTATTATAATTATTATTATTTTGATAGGATATTTGAAAGATGGTTAAAATCATAAATTTAATTATTAATGTGAAATTGTTATAACAAAAATGAAATTTAGATATTTATTTATAATATTAGAATTATAAAATTATGATTTTATATTACAAAATTTCATCAAATATATTATCCAAAAAATAAATACATGAATCAAAATTGTTTCTCCTTGAGTAAGACATTTGGGATGGAAGGAAATAGGTTAAGGGCTCAAGACTCACAGGAATCTGATAGCAGTGATGATGGTGATGAGATGATAATGATCTTAGTGTTGTAATGGGATTATATATTGCGCATATAATTGGTAACCTTTGTGATGATGTAAAGCATTTTTGAATGCTTATTGTACCTAAATTTATGATGCATATGGGGTGTATGATCGGTTGTACTTGACACCCTGGAGTTTTGGTCCAAGTTGTAATGCTTAGCCATAGGCAAGTTGGTTTTCCCCAGTAAAGTCTTGTTAAGACAGGCCTACATGTAATCATGTAGAGTCTATCCCTCTTATGGATAGAGTGGATGTGTCATCAAGTTGTGGAATTAACCATGTGGGTAGGTACGAGGGTGGTAGGTGTACTAGTATCTAAGTTTGATGTAGAATCAAATAAGTTTGATCTTTGATTCGGGTGGGGATTTTATATGGTAGTCTCAAAAGTGTGAGATGTTTGGAACCAAGTTATGTTTAAGGCAGAGTAGAGTATTACACACAAATAATGGCGTCAATCACTATATTGAATTAATCTCATGAATACATATAACTACAACAAACTTGTCTCAAGATAGACAAGCTACCCTAATCACACAATCAACCAGTTGAAAGAATATCTCAACCACACACCAAAATAAGATCTCACAAATCCAACTCTCAAACAACCTCCTAAGAATAAGATCACACAACTCACATAGAGATTAATTCTACTTCTCAATACATTAGCAAGCATATTAGATAAGTATGAATTATATATTCCAACACTATCCCTTAATGACTACTTATCTAAATATCAATGTGGTCATATCTTCATCATTGTTAGGGATTCAATATTTCAAAATTTCTTGTGAGATCGGTCTTCCGGTCATAAAACTTATCCCCCACTTTGTAAAGGGGCCAATTATAACCATAGGATGTAATATATTAGGATGAACATGCATCTTCCAAGTAAAAACTTGGTAAGGATGATGTTTCTGGGCTGCATGAATGCAATATTTAAAGATTGATGGCTAGAAGTATCACATGCATAAAATTTTATGGGTTGTCACTGTTACATTTGCCTCATTTTCCGACACCCTTCCAACAACCCCTCGTTTGGATTCTAACAAAATTCCTCCTTAGCTATTCGTCACACCATTTTCATCATACTCGCGATGGCCATAAGTATATGTCAGATATCCAACACCATCGACTGGCATGTGGAAGATGTAGAGAGATTTTACAAAACAGATGTTCATCACAACAAATCGTCACCATTACGACAATCATACAGTGGCGGTATTGTGACACATTGATTTGCCACGTGGCATTTTCCAAGAATCTTTTTTTACCGACGGTGACGATCTTTACTATGACATAAGCACATTAAAGTATTGTCGAACAACCGACGTGGATGCCATTCAAATTGCAACTTTATGGCCGATGACCTACATTGATGTGGCGATGCTCTACAACGCGTAGTCCATTAGTGATCCAACGATATGGCTTGGCGAAATCGTCGAATGAGAAACACAATAGAGTTGTAAGTCTTGTCAGGAATGGTACGGATAGTCATCAGACGTCTGACACCTGTATAATAAAGTAAAAAAAATAAAAATTAAATTGGATATAGGTTGCAGGTTGAGCCAAATGTAGATGACAATGTTCTTGATATATGATGATATGGAAAATTAGGATTACAATTTCTATTGTTGCATAAAACCCTAATTCAATCTTGTTAGAGCCTAATCAACTAAAAATGTACACTCACACTTAAGAGATACATGTTTTTCTTTTAAACTGTAATTTATGTCCTTGTGTAGAAATGCACTCCAAACTTCACTAAAATGCATGCCTAGGTATTAACGCACTTTCAATTTGAGTGGTCCAAGTTTTTGAGGGTGTCTCAGATAATTTTACACCTATATGCATATTTAGATATGCATTGGCAAACATAAATATTGTTACTACGTAAAAGGGACAAATTCTACCTTGTAATTGAGAGACCAAAACAGTAGAAAGTGACCTAATGGAAATGCAAACCCATGCTTTTATATAGCTCAAAATTTAGTTACCCAATTTTTGGAGTGAAGTTAATAATATTCTAAATCTATATATATCATACAAAGTGCATTTTAAAATGACTAAATATTTCTACCTTGAATCAAGATTCACCACTTTTTGTAAAATGAAGGGTAAAACCGTCTTATTGTAAAATGCATGCTTAAGACTAATATGACCTTCAAATTGAGTGGTTTAAATAGTCGAGTTTATATTTTATGATTTTACATCGATTAATACTTTATTTGTGCATTTTGAAACCAAAAACGGTATGTTGTGCATAAATGCTAAAAATTGCCTTGTAAATGCAAGAAAATGCATAAAGGGAAAAATGCATAAAAATACATGAAAACATGGGATGATGAGAAATGCATGCCCTAGGAGAAAAAATCCATTTATGGTGTTGTTAATTTCCAAGTTACACGATTATGGATTTGTTGTAAACCCTAAAGAATGCATACTAGGGTGATTTGTGCCCATAATTTAGT
>CBVK0103104857.1:0-11475 GCA_900067695.1 Picea abies
CCATACATTAATAACGGAAAATATTTGGAATTGGCCAAATTGTACTTCAATGAGGTGTAGCTTATACACTAAAAGGAGATTCACGAGCTTCTAATGCGGTGGAAATCATGAGGTTTCACAGAGATCAATTTCACATGCAAAAGATGAAAATCATTGTTTGTTTGAGAGTAGTAGTCTTAAGGACGTGAACAGACTTGTTAATATAATATCGCAGGCAGTAAGTATTGGCATGAATTTCTAGTCACCAGAAAAGAAGATTGTGGAGGTCGAATGTCAGATCCACAAAATTGTTTTGATTCGATGAAAAGCAACATCATATTATAAGATGAGAACATTGATCGAAGAGATGGAGTCCACATCGTTGGATCACAAATTTAGTGGAGATATACAATTCAACATGAAGAAGATTTCAAATTCATTTGGGATCTCAGGAAAAATTATAAGAGAGAAGGGGCCTGGCCACAGAGGCAGGCTATCATGGTTAGAGGCTGGATCAAGAGAAAAGGCAAAGGATTGAAGGTATCAATGAGGCATCTTGCAGATTGCAGATATATTGTAGTTCATGGAGGTATCTTGGATGGTCGTGAACCAAATTACAAAGTGAAAGAGCCTTAAATTTTTGGTTAACCAAATCGTTGAGGGAGTTAGACTCATATTTTTATTAAGTCTAAACCACTGCAAGACTCGACAAAGCTATTATTTTCATGATACTTCTATATGTTCAATTGAAGACCAGTGGGATCATGGCTTGTGTGATGCGCTCCTCGCCACAGCACGATCATAGTTTGTTCCTGAAAAATTGGTTGTGTGTTTAACCCATCCGGTTTCTTAGCTTTCAAATACATGTGTGGAATTTGTATTTTTCTTTGGTGTGTAGAGCATGAAAGCTTTGAAGAGTTGCGTGCTTGTGAATTTTTAATGAAGACCAACCATAGAACATAGTCAAAAGAACATATCACTATTTTGAGTATGTCTATAGTCTCTTATAAGCTAGAGGTTTTTGTTGTACTTCAGTGCTCCAAGAATAATGGTTACATGTTATTTCTGTTTGTTTGTGTGTACTTGAAAAAAAGGTCAAGTTGTATGATTGATTGTTGGATACATTCAGTATTTAGAATGTTATCCTATATAACTGACAAATACATAGTTTGTTGTGTACTTGACATATGGAAGTATTGTTGATGGGATATTCCCCCCATGACTTTGGGTGAAATCAAGGTAGATCAAGATTGTATTGAGAAGATTGAAATCTTCCCTCATAGACAAGTATACAAAATTGAAAGAACAATTGCTTTTGCTAGGAGAAAGTAGGGAAAGAAGGAAGGAGAAAGAGTGCACCTTAAATCTCCTGTTTGATGTCGATCCCAGCTCATGCTTTTCGAAGAGCTCTTGATCTGTTGTCATAACTAGCCTGTAAAATAGAATCAAGACAAGTGCTTCTACGAGGTAGTTATATGATCAAACAATATACATGTCATGTACTATATTCAAAATAAATATGATAAAAAGAGACACACAATGTTGCAATGAGCACACAATTTGAAGGGAAAAAAATATCTTCTATTAGCGCCAAATATGAAGTCTCATTACAACCTGACTCGTTTTTGGCACTACTTCAAAGCCAATTGTCCAAGTTCTTCCACAGGTCCTTCAAGCATCAACTTAGCCACAATAATCTTCCTTGGATATCCCAAATAGGGATAAGGAAACACTCTATGACTATATAAGAAGGAGAGAGGTACTAAAAAAGGAGTTTCTAGATTGGAGAATGTTACTTGAAGATGATAATAAGGATAGGGAAGCTTGCTAGATCTCAACAGCATGGCCTTGCACAAAAAGACTTTATCTCCTCTTATCCCTCAATGGTGCTTTTATATACTCCTCCAGAGGTTGGGGGAGTTTGAATCCGTTTTTTACAGGCATAGGGACATTGGGAAAAGATCCAAACCAAAAAACCTACCCGAAAACTCGAAATTATTTTTTTTTTCCATTTTTTGAGGGCATTTGCGGGTTTCAAACTGAGAAGTCATGGATGTCTGCTCTTTGCATCAAAGGATCTCATGGATGTGTGCAAAAGACATGTTTTTTAGATGATTTACATGAGGCAAGTTGGGAATTTATCTAGCAAACCAAGGGAAAAGGTTAGGACATGGCACAAATGCATAGGTGTGGCATTTTGCGTTATAATAGATGCCCCCTAATGTGTGAGTTCAGAAGGGAAAATTGATGGATGAAATACATTATAAACTCTTATAAGAGAGGATGCATTGAAGTAACTTGTGAAGGTCCTCGAAAAACTGATCCAAGAACAACAACTATAAACAAACATCAAATAAGAGTATTATCTTTCCAAGTCAGACATGCCCATGCTCAGGAGTGATGTAAGCATGGCCGGCAAAATCCAGTACACTGCAAATCCATGGCATATATGAAGTATAGGTAAAGTCCATGGCCATGAACAATACATAGAGGATCCATGTGATATAAATGAAGTAGCAAGCATGGCCACGGAAAATACACAGTGGATCCATGTCAAAGTAGATCATAGAAATGAAGGGATACACAATGGAGCTATGTCTCAAAATCAATAACAGAGGATATCTGAGACCAAATGGAGAGAACAAGATGATAATTTTCAAGTAGCAATGTCTATGAGGTGGCACCATATGGGTTAGGAAGGAGCACAAAAGACATGATGCTCGTACTTCACCTGAGATCTTCCCAACGATCCGTCCTGCTACATGTCTACAATATGTGAATATATGAGTTGAGGTTGAACATAGTAAGACATCGTGTGATTATTTTTCATTGATGTATACCATTAACAAACACAAGGAAACACACCAACTATGATAATGGGTGTCAAACAAAGGATATCTGAGATCAAATGGAGAGAACAAGATTATCCTTTGCAAGTACCAATGTCTACGAGGTGGCACCATATGGGTTAGGAAGGAGCACAAAAGACGTGATGCTCGTACTTCACCTGAGATCTTCACAACAATTCATCGTGCTACATGTCTACACTATGTGAATATATGAGTTGAGGCCGAACATAGTAAGACATCGTTTGATTACCAATCATTGATGTATACCATTAACAAAGGCAAGATAGCCCACCAATGATGATAATGGATGTCAGGGTACCAAGGTACAATCTAACGAGTGTGAATACATGAGTTTATGTCAAACACCTAGTAGAATCTATCGATCAAGGGACATTGATGTATTCCCATTGTCAATATCAAGGAAACCTACCACTAATTACTGCAATCCCCAAGGTACCAAATATGACTCTAGATCCCTATCCCATAGCAAGATGTGTCAAATTTGATGGGAAGAGATCCACTGGAAGGAAGGAATTAAGGCATCCTTCATTATCCAACACGAGGGGGGGAGGAAGACCAAATATTTGGAAGAAATCAGATGAAGAGATAAATACTTGTGATGATGAGATTGACTTGACCGACTCGAGATGGCCAACTTGCAAGGTTATGAACTAACTATAGAATGGACGAATTAGGTTGAAACTTTCCCTTGAACACAAGCATGAGACAAGATCACTCGAACATATTTTCATATTTAAGGAGTCTGAAAATAGATTAACTATGGACTCCCTCGTCCTTTTTCGTAAATTTAGTCTCCTTAGCCCAAAATAATATAAAACAAAACTTAGGAGAACTCTTCTAGTCCATATACTAGAGTATACATTTTTCATAATTATTCTATTTAGTCTGAAAAATGGGTAAACTTGTGTTGAATAGATATTCCTTCAGGTCCATTTAACGAGTGTGAAAGAAACAAGATCACTGAACAATCTTTTCAATTTTAAGGAGTCTAAAAAGAGCTTAACTATGGACTCTGTGATGTCGTTGTGAGAAGCATATAAAGAAGGGACTCATGTGGGTAATGACCAGAATAAGAGTGAGTAAGAAGCATGAAGTTTGAACGCAAACTCATGGTGGGACTAACTAGGACTCTTGAGCCTAAGGAACAATCTTGCAGCATGAATGCCAAAATACAAGGAGATTCTAGACCAGAGCACTCATGGAAGGTAGGCTCTACCATCAACAAAATGACATTTTTGATCCAATGATAAGGTTGCATTGCTTGTTAATGTGGTCGACCCTATTTTTAAGAGACAATGGCAACTGATAATGCAAAATTTTAGGTGAATACACCCTACCCTAAATGTGAGTTATGAGAACATTACTTGACGAGATCCTTGTAAAAGACTCGGCCAATCGACGGGAAGAAACCGAAAATATCCAAATTATAGCCTAAGACCTGCAAAAACAACCACAAAACTATAAGAGACTAACCATTAGTTGAAATTTTGGAAAAAATATCAAAACAATAGAAAGTGGAATTTTACAATTTTGATAAATATTGGTTTATTTACCCATTTACCAAGTTATTTTCACTATTTTACTCAAAAAACAACTAAAGTGACCAAAAACCCTAAAAATTCCAACAAATATTTGTGGATCTTGGAGCAACAACATATCTTGCCACCCGGGCCAAGTAAGTATCTACACCCTACCTTGCATTTAATTTCATCAATTATTCATTTTCATGAAAAATTGGGGCCTAAGCCTCTCTTGTTCAACTCATCTTTGTGCATCTGTGGGATGCCTTAAGGAAACCCATGGATATTTGCAATAGGTGGAAACACTAGTCACAAATATCCGTGATTGTTCCAACCGGAGGCTTTCGATTCCCAAGGATTTTTTGAAAAATAATTACTCACTCAAAATTGTCTTGGAAATCGAGAAGGATGTTTGTTCACTGAAGAGAACGTATACATGAAGAGGTGGACTAGGAAGTATTCAATGATGACGATGCCAAACAAGATCTATGTGCATGTGGCATGTGCAATTTTTTTGAAATTGGTGGAATGAGGGCCCAAATGATATTGTTGAATCTCTTGATTGACTACTGACACCCTGATGCTGAGACATTTATGCTCATTGGGAAATCACTGACCATAATTGTGGAAGATATTTACTTCATTACAGTTTTGTCCAGGAGAGGGAAAGTGTCAAACTTCCAAACTCATGGGGGAGGTGGGCGGTGTGTCAATGACTACATGAACGATTATTGTGATTCCGACACTCAGAAAAGTGGATCTCAAGTGCCTATCAAATAGATAACCAATTTGAGTCTCTAAGTCATCCTCTATACTATGGTTTGGATCATGGGATCCAACTCTTTGCACTTTGCACCACAGATACACATGTAGCATGGGATTGAATGCTTAAGACCCATGATGTATGACTGGAGTACCACAATGCTCAATTGCATGAAATCACAACTCACTAATTGCAAGCATAGGAAGACCAAGAACTTTGGCTTCAAAAACATCCTATGCACTTTTTTCTTTGAGTGAGTTGCTATGATAATCTCAAGGAAATACATACGAGGACACGTGTGACCATGGTCAGCCATGGTTCGATGGATTGAGTTGATAGCTTGACTAGGAGGTGGAAAAATTTCCAATCCATATGAAGATGACTTGTTTAGCTGGTGGGATCGATAGACTCCCTTCATCAAGGACTACCCCTACTGTCGGAATAGACTTCACTAACGATAAGGATGTCATCATTCCTCTTGAGGATGAACAACAAGACATAGGTAAATTATTTTTTTGTTATTTAATTTTTTATTTTTTGAATATATATATACATACATAGAAATGTAAAAAGTCCTATATTTTTGTGAGATCCAAAATACTGACAAGTGCTTTATTTTTTATGTAGATAAAGCACCCGTGAGGCTGGTTAATGTCTCGCGACATAGCCAACGAGGCAGAGAGGAGGTAAGCCCCAATGATGATGTAGCTAGGACCTTGCGTAGTGTGGGAAGGAATTTTGATGCCCTTACTCACAATGTTCCCATGGCTACTATTGATGACCTCCCCATAGGCATGAAACGTCATGTCATGGGGGTACTAAGGCCATGTGTTTGATTGTTCTGGCATTTGGAAAACACCATCATTTTTTATGATAGATTTCACTAGCCTCTGGCCTAGATATCTTATGTGCTCGTAACATGATTTTTGTACTTATATGACATTATATGACATTCAGGGGCTAGGGGCCCCACATTTTGTACTTATGGATCTCATTTTGATATATATATATAATGTGTGTTATATACATTTTGTTATTTACATGTGAATGTGTCTGCTTACATTATTAGTGATGTAAATGCCAATCTAAAATATAATTAGCATAGGCATCAACTAGTTCATTGGCTTTCCTAGGAAAATTCTCGTAAGTAATAAGATCAAATGAACATTATAGAAGATGTACCTTAAGGAAAAGTTGTAACAACACTAGATCACGTATTTGATACAGACCATTCAACTGCGAGACCAAGAACTGTGAATCTAAGAATACTTGAAGGAGATTAATTCCATGTGACAATGAATCTCGCAAAAGCTCAACAACTGCACTATACTCGGTGACATTGTTAGTAGTTTCCTCGAGACACACACCTCCAACAGACACCAATTGGTTAAAAATCGAATAGATTACCCACATAGAGGATGCTAAATATCGAGTATGGTGACTATCACCATTTGCGAATCCAAATTAAACCAATGAATCTTCAAGAATTTGCCACATAATAGAAGCAAAACAATCACTAACACAACAAGGAAGAAAAAAAATTATAAACAAAACTATGTACAAAACAAACAATATTTACAAAAAGTGCTAGTGTTCGAACCTTATGGATCAAGCATAGTACTTCTTGAGATAGAGGCCATTTATGGGCTCTGAAAACACTTTTCCTTGAAAATCTACAAGTTCATAACATCCTTTATCCAACACTCATCGCACAACATATGGGTCGTACCATATGGGGTTGAATTTTCCTACCCCCATGAGTTCCTTATCCTAGTCATAGAACAACACAAGGTCTCCCTCAGAGAAAACCCTAGGACGAACGGATTTATCATACTGAGACTTAACGATCTTCATGTGTTCCTCGTTTGCTAAGGATGCATCTCGACATTTCTCATCAAGATGTTCAAGATAGACGAGGTGCTCCTCGAGCTGTGTTGTATTCAAAAGGAGCTCGACTACAATTTTTAGTGAAGGGATATCACATTCAATTGGAAAAACTACTTCCACCCCATGAATGAGTTGGAAGGGAGAAAAACCAGTAGCAGTTTTGACCGAGGTCCGGTAAGCCCACAATGTTGGATATAGCATCAAGTGCCAATACGTTTAGGTTGAATTAACCATTATTCTCAATTTCATCTTTAATGATTTATTTCAGACTTCGACCTGACCGTTGCCCTGAGGATAGTAGGGAGACAAATGCTCCTACATAAAACCCAATTTTGATGCTAATTCAGTCATCATGCGGTTCTGAAAGTGACTGCCATGGTCAGTGACAATCTGCCTCGGAACCCTGAACCTAGATATGACCTGATTAAAAATGAAAAGTGTTTTAGTTTCCCCATCGTTAGCAAATGATGGCATATCCTCGACCCACTTGGTGAAGTAGTTGATGGCCATGACAATGTAGCGATGCCCCCTAGCCAAAGTTGGGTGGAATTTCATAAAACCTACCCCCCACTTTGTGAAAGGGAAAATAGTAATAAAGGGAAACATGGGAGCAGGATGCACCCACATTTTCTTACCGAAGATTTTACATGGGTGACGTTTCTTGAAAACCTCAATACAATATTTGAAGATCATGGGCCAAAAATACCTGGCATGGAAAATATTTTGGGTTGTTTCCAACCCAAATAGGTGACCACCACATGATCCACCATGGAATTCATTCAACACAACCTCCACTTCTTCAAAATTCAAACAACGATGAAGAATCGAGTCCACCCCATGCCGAAACAATGTGTCTGCAATGATGAGGTAGTTGTTATCCATGTGATGAACTCGTCGTCTCTTGTCTCATGAATAGTTTGGAGGGAAATTCAAAGTCTAGAGATATATAATAATATCCCCATACCATGGGTTAGATGAAGAGATGAGGAAAATATGCTCATATGGAAATGAGTCTGTCATTTTTCTTTCCTCATTCTCAACTGGGAACTCTAACATTAACTTGGTGAATACCAAAGACTTCTTAGATTTCGCGGATGCAAATTCCAAATCGAACTCTTCAAGCACAACAATCCATTTTGTGTACTTCCCTCCAATAATTCGCCTAGTAAAAATGTTTTGGAAAGGATTAACAGTGGCAATAATGATTGTCTTACATAGTAGAATATAGTGTTGAAGTCATTGGAAAGCATGAAATGTTGTCAGTGCCATGTTTTCAATGTGTGAGTACTTGATTTCAAGACCCATCAATGTGCAACTTATATAATATATGAAATTCCCTTGGAGCTCATCATATTCCTGAACAATAACCATGCCAATCGATGATTTGGATGCTGCCAAATACAATAAGAAATATTGATTGTAGTTTGGGGGACTCAACAAAGGAGTCGAAACCAAATATTTCTTTAACACATCAAACAAACAGTGTGCAACTTTGTCCCAATAAAATGGGACCCCTTTCTTCAAAAGGTGCATGAAACCTTTTGTGATGTTGCATAGTTTGGAACAAATCGTCGGAGGAAATTTGTCCTTCCCTGTAGACTCTAAAGTTGTGTAATCATACGCGGGGGAGGAAATTGAATTATTGCCTCAACCTTTAAGGGTTCAACCATGATATCTTTCATCGAAATGATGAATCCAAGAAGATGATCAAAGGTCGCACACAATATACACTTGTGTGGATTCAATCGGATCCAATAGTAATGATATCGTTCAAAAACCAAGCGCAGGTGTAAGAGATGTTGGGCTCTCTTATGCAAATGAGTTGTTAGATCATCTAATTATTTCTCCATTATATTCTTCAAGTCATTAAAATCAAACATCATGGCCCATTGGAATGTAGCACCAACATTTTTAAGACCAAAGGGCATCTTCTTATAAGTGAAGGTTCCTCAGGGACAAATAAAGGTTGTTTGGCATCTTCTTATAAGTGAAGGTTCCTCAGGGACAAATAAAGGTTGTTTTGTGTTGGTCCTCCAGACGAATCTCAATCTGGTTGTAGCTAGAAAAACCACTCATAAAAAAAAAAAAAAAAAAAAAAAAATCACTCCCTACACACTCATCTAATATCTGGTAGATGAATGGCGTCGAAAAGTTATCTTTGGGAAAAGGCTTATTTAAGTCTCGAAAATCCATGCAGACATGAATTGTACCTTGCTTTTTATCAACCAGAATTGGGTTGGAGACCCATTCTGTCAAAGGCATGGGATAGATGAATCTCACATTAAGAAGCTTTTCCACCTTTGCTTTAATTGTCGCTTCCTTCCTAGGGTTTATAGGTCTCAACTTTTGTCGAACTGGCTTTGCATTTTCGTAGGTTCGAATTTCATGTTGAACTATCCAAGGATCAATGCCAAGAATTTCCTCGTAAGACCATGCAAACACATCTCAAAACTCTTTAAAAAGTGTCATCTATTGAACGATCTCATCCTGTGAGCATTATTCTCCGATAAATATGTTTTCCAAGACATCGAGATTCCTAGAGATGTTGATTGGGATCATCTCCAATATATTATCCATATTTCCTTCGACATAGACACCATTTTTTACCAAGGGATTGATTATGTCGTTAACCCTTCTAACGATAGTTGACTTAAAATATCCACTCTCTACGTGACTGAGTTCAGGGAGGAAATATGATATGTCATACATATCCCCCCATGGCCTTTCAACTCTAACCATTGCCTCTATAATATATTAATTTGATGGTAGGATGATGTCTAAATAGTCTTGGGAGCTTGAAGCGTTTTGAGCCTAGATAGGCTCAGGAAAAAGATCATCCTCTTGTGTAGCTGCAGGAGTTTGATCTAGGTCTTTTGTGGCCTGTTGAATGGCTCGATAAGATACTTCAGTTGCAGACAAGGTTTTTTCCATCCTGTCATGGACTCGACCTTCAACCATACTAAACGAAGAGGGAAGAGTCCATGGGTCATGCATATAAGACATTTAAATGAAGAGACCCTAATGACGGGAGTCCTAGAGCCCAACTTGTGAAATATGATTGGAATGGTGTGAACATACGAAATCGGTGCAGGAAAATCAACAAATCCCATAAGAGAAGGGTACATTCCACAACTAATGCTCTCAGTTGCCTTCTGATATTTTTCAATCCAAGGGACAGTCGTCCTAGGGCTAGCAGCCACATTAGAAAGATTAGACGTCAGTTGATCAATGCTCATGATTCTTCCCTCATGGGGAAAACATATAATATGAAATATTGTCGAGATGACATCCATCATGGCATATGTACAACTTCTTCCTAACATCATGTTATAGTCGAGCGACACGTCAACCACTTCAACCTCTACACAAATATATTTTCTCCCTAGTGTAACCACACAAGAAGGAATCAGACCATGTGGTAAAAATGAATGTCCATCGAATAAAATCAAGAGTTTAGGAGAGGGGGTAAGCTCAAGAGAACTGATATATTTCCAACATAACAAGGACATCACGCATGTTGAAACACCCTCATCAACCACGATTCTCTTAACCAAAATATTATTGAAAACAACAAAAATTTGAAAAGCTACATGATATGCAAGGTTGGGCCTCACATTAGTATCATCAAACTTCATTACAAGCTGGCTAGAAGAATCAACAACTCCTATTGTAGAGAACAACGCAGCGCATTGTGAGGGGAAACTTTGGAGCACCTCCAAATCGGACATTGCACAAGGTGTCTGAGCCAAATACTCAACAATTGAATAATTGGGGGTGGCTCTTGCATTGGGGTTATGCATTTTCCATTTATAAACACCCTTAGGTATGCGCGGTGTTGTCTCCTTCTCAGGATTCTCTATGTGGAAAGGGGCCTAATCTTCTAAAGTTTTCTTACCCTTCTTGGTCGACTTTGGATTATCATAATTTTGAGATCTTGTAGAAAAATATACATCCTTTATCTTCGAATGGATAATAATTTTTACTACTCCTTGATATCCATCAAATGGAGGCACACTTGAAGTACCCCCTTGTGGGTTGAAGTTGGAAGAACCACCCTGCAAATTCTTCTGTTGTGGAAAGGGATTCTTTAGCACAACAAGTTATTGTTGTAGAAATTTCAATACAAATTATGTATTGCATGGAATCTCCTAATCTAACAATTATATGCCACTGTTAAATATAGAATTGCTTCTACTAAAATAATTGTGGAATTGCCCCCGGGGGGGCAGCTCAATTGGCAAGTGCCGTGAAAATGAAGTTCCATGAGGTTTCGAGTTCAATTCCCCTCGACTTACAATGTGTGCCACATATGGGGCCTCGTGGGAACACTTGGAGGTTATAGTGGTAGCAGTTGGATAACACGGCCACGTGTAACGCGAGCACGTGCCCAACTAGTTGCTGATTCCTCCAGACACATAAAAAAAAAAATAATAATAATAATAATAATAATAATAAT
>CBVK0103104859.1:0-14058 GCA_900067695.1 Picea abies
CATTTACCATATCATAAACATGTAATCATAAACAATGCATCACATCATACACAGTACACCAATATTTTACGTGGAAACCCAAATGGGAGAAAACCACATAATGTTTTCTTATATATCAAATATTACATTCATATGAAGCACCAACTTCCAAATTCTCTAGCACCAACTGGAAGGAGGCTCCAAACCCCTATTTATAGGCTCCAACCTGAAGGAATATACAAATCCATGAATTGTCCAGCTACAATTGGAAGGAGGCTCCAACCCCCTAGTTTACAGGCTCCAACCTAAAGGAAGCTACGACTCCCTGTGTTCTTCGGATCCAACTGGAAAGAGGCTACAAACCCCTGCTTTACAGGATTCAACCTAAAGGAAGCTCCAACTCCCTGTATTCTCCGACTCCAATCGGAAGGAGGATACAACCCCCTTTCCTTGCCCCGTCTTTCCACCTTGAAATAAAAGTGTAGAATCAACCTTTAATTATCATTGTCAGTGTCACTAATAATCAACCAGTCACTATCCATGTCATTGATACTATCACTACCATTGTCACTATAATTGTCATTGTCATTGATAGCTCATCATCAACAATACTATATAATACATTGAGACCATCACCAAGATGTGCATCAAACCATGTGTTGTGTCATATCAATACGATCATGTGTTATATCCATAAACCATGTACCATAACATCCTTCAACCATGTACCAAAACCTATACCATAACATGCATCAACCATGTACCAAAACATGTACCATATCATCCATCAACCATGTACCAAACCTGTACCATATCATGCATCAGCCATGTACCAAAAAAATGTACCATAACATGCATCAACCATGTACCAAACCTATACCATATCTTGCATCAACCATGTACCAAAAACATGTACAATATCAACCATGTACCAATATATGTACCATATCAACCATGTACCAAAATATTTCATACACCATGTACCATGAGATGTGCCTCAACCATATGCCATATCGCTCATGATATGTCCCAATCAAGCCATAAACCATATACCATAATATGTGCCTCAACCATATACCATGTCACTCATGATATGTTTCAATCATGTCATAAACCATGTACCATAAGATGTGTCTCAACCATATATCATGTCACTCATGATATGTCTCAATCATTCCATAAACCATGTACCATAAGATCTACCTCAACCATATACCATGTCACTCATGATATGTCTCAATCATGTACCATAACATATGTTGGGCCTCATAATTGACGTGTTTTATGATGCCATTAGTCATTCTTTCACCTATTTTTTCCCTTCCATTTTCATTCACTTCATTAACCATATTCTCGTAATTGTTCATTTTCATCCTACACGAGATTCACATGTCATATGTACATTAAAATGGTCAATTTCCCATGATTTGGTGATTACTTAGAGTAGATATTGTGGTTTCTTAACTTACGTATGAAGTTCAATAGTTGTGTTGGCAATTCTGTAGTTGACTAGCAGTTTTGATAGTCAAACTTTTCAAGGCATTTCTAAACAAATGAAGAGGAATCTCAAAAATATAAAATATGGGTTTTGTGCAGAATAGTGTCCTTTAGGTGTCTCCTTAAGAAAATATACAAAAAGTACAAAACAAGTGGTGTATGGTTGATATTTCCAAATACTGGTCACTCTAGCTCAAAATTTTGAAGCTAAGTGGTTTTGACCAAATTGCTCATACCCACAAATTTGGGCATATGGATCTCATGAAATTTTTTGTATTATCCTATTCAAATTATCTTAGATCAAATCCAATATTTAGTGGAGGAGATACACATTTTTAGGATCTAGGATTTGTTTGTTATAAGATCCACTTGTTTAGGATCTGATCTCATCTTGATATGTATAAATATGAGAGGATATCATATCTTCATATTTCAGTAGTTCATAGTTCAGAAGTTAAGGAGTGAGAGCATAAAGTTTCATATTGAAGAGAAGGATCCTTGTAATAATTTTGATGTTGGAATAAATATTTTGTTGTTGCACATCAAGAGTTCTCTATTGTAGTCCTTCTTGGTGGAATATTCCAAGAGATGTGGGGCCCCCTCTCTCTAGTATATGTTGCCTAAATAGTTTCCTTTATGTTGATTGATGTTATTTCATTAGTTTTTCATTTCAGTTATTACTCATTCCTTTATGCTCTTTCATTTATGCAAGTGTGGGTTTCCTTATAGAGTTAGGAATTGAAGGTTGAGTTTCTTTAGTGATCACAAAACCAGTTGATGCTCTTACTTGTCAACCAAAGGAATGTGGTTAAAAGTTAAAATACAAGCCCATTGACCTGAGTTGTACTCTATAGCATTTCATTTCTGCAAGTGTTTATTTTTCAGTTTGAACAAGCTACAAGAAATAGTCAAGCCATGAAGTAGCTAACTTATCATTGTAATAGAGCACTTGTATCCTTGACTTTGATTCTTGGAAGTGTCTTGTACTCATATATAAGATCACTTGGATGCTTGGAAACACCAAGGATACTTCGTCTGAAATGTGCCTCTTCACCTAGAGCATATCCATACTCCATTCTAGGCTACAGGAGAGTCACACTCCTACTCTGTCCAACTCACTTGTATACTTAGACAATCTTGTTAACATCATAACACTTAGTCATTTAAGAATACATCCATGAACATGTGAAATAAAGAGAACATTGTAATAGAGCACTTGTATCCTTGACTTTGATTCTTGGAAGTGTCTTGTGAAGCAAACCATTTTGGTTCAACTTGCTTAGCTTAGATTTAGTTTCCTACTCCTGCATATATTTTGTCAGCATCTCACAAGTCTATGAGCCCCTAGATTGATGAATTAAATGTAACAGAATTCATGCAATAGAATTGACTGAAAACATCATCAAACATAACCCTAAAAACATGCATATAGACATACCTTTAACTCTATAATAGACCTAACTGTATCATCATATTGTGCTCAGACTTCAACAACCTGGAACAAGCATCTTCTTCAAATATGCCTCAGCCTCAGGGGACTAATACTGAAATCATGTAGGGTCTCATGGGACGAGTGTCATACAACACGCAGGGGTTCCTCATGGAACCCTTGTAGCCTGATCCATGGGGGTTAGCTAAATTAGGTTTTTCTCATAAAAAACCTTCGCACACCTGCAATCCTGAAACTTCTTCTTCGCACTCCTTCATTTCCTCAGATCTGTTGCCTCATACTCACCAACAGATCATTTGCTCACTTACAAGATATTCAATAAGGTTGTCTATGTATCTATATTAATGACAGGCTTCTTGAAGTGTATTTATACTTTTCCAAGTGACTTATTTCCTTAATTTTAGGGTTGACTTGTTGATGCAGCCCCCCTCCCCTCCTAGGGGTTATGCGACCTCCTGGTCAAGGATATTCAATAAGTGGAGTCTAGTCGACTCTTCGGGCCCCTGCTGGAACCCAAAACCACTTTACATAGGTCCCTTATCTCCTTAGCCGCAGGTCCTATGTAACTTGTCGCCCCTTTTTCTCGCACTCTTGGAAATTTTAAACTGGCGGACGCTAGCTCCTTCCTCTAGGCCCCTCTCCTCCTATTACCTTCGATTGTGACCCAGGGTTAAACCCAAAGGTGCTTCACAACTTTGGGCTTCGACTATTTTGGAAACATCTACCTTGAACCACGAACACAACTAGCGTGAGGATCAACGGTCCCCGCCACTTCCTTATATCAACAACCCTCAATTCTTCAGGAATCAGAATTTTTGGCTTCAACAACTCTAATTTCCTCTGAAGGGCTCTTCCTCTGAAGTATGTGGATCTCTACCACGTATCTTTTCCAGATCAAATGGTCCAAATTTACTTCATCCTTCGCGACTTCGCAAAGTTTTCTCTTTTATCCACGTAAATCTTCCTGAGCTCTTCCTGATGAAATCTCTAATCTTTCGCCACTTGTCCCTCTGAATGATGGATAGTTCTGATTGGATTTAGAACTTTGAGACTATGGGACTTCGGCGAGTCCTCACTCCTTGCACATAAAAAGGTTAAAGTCCCATGCACTTACATGGATCCAACGATTGTTGATCCTTCATGCCCAAATCCAATGGTTGGGATCTGTCCTTCTCCTCAGCGCTCTCCTCCTAGTGTCTGGACATGGAATTAAATGATCTAGATCTCCTCCTTTGCAGCTGATCTAACGGTTGCTACATCTCCTCCCCGTAATCTTTGTATTTCTCCCAAGATTGGGAAAATTTTTAACTGTTCAAAGGTTTTGGCCCTTGAACCTTCTCCTGCGATCTCGACTATTGGGTCTCGACTTGCACTTCTCCTTTTGAGATTTGGGACTTGGAACAAGTCCGTCTATGCACACTTTGTGCTATCTCTTCAACTTGAACTGGTAAAGGTCTGTGTCCTGTGTGCACCTTGCAGAGTCTCTGTTCACACTGAACTATCTCTCCTAAACTTTGTAGTTGCCTGACCTTCCAAAGGACTTGGCCCTCTACTCCCTCAAAGGATTTTATGATTCCCTCCTGGAAACTCGATGCTTGTCCTCTTGATATTTTTGAACTTGAATCAATTTCATCTCTGGTGCATGCCTTGTGCTTGACTGATCCTTCAGATGGATTCATACTTTTAACACTTTGTCTAAGTGTTGGCTTGGTGCACTCTTTGCACATGTATTCTTCTGAAACCTGGACTCTTTCAATTTCACTGATGAATCTCTTGCATCCACTCAATGCACATTTGCAGAGCTTCTTTATCCCAGAGTGTTCAGCAAATCTGGTTCCTTCAACCTCTCCCAACACTTCAGAATGTGTTGGTTCTGTGCAATTTTTGCACCTGCTCAAAGAACTCCTTGTTGAGCTTACAGAGTGTTCAGTAACTTTGTGAGTGTCTTCTCCTTGACACTTCTCTCTCTAGAACTCAAAATAGATTTCACTTGTGCACTCCTCTGCTCAAATCACTCCTTGTTGAGCTTACAGAGTGTTCAGTAACTTTGTGAGTGTCTTCTCCTTGACACTTCTCTCTCTAGAACTCAAAATAGATTTCACTTGTGCACTCCTTGCACTCGCTCAATGCCCACCTGGCAGAGTGTTTCAGAGTATTCAACAACTTTGGTTGTGCTTTATTTGCATAGTCTTTCCTCTAGAGTATTTAGTAACTCTAAGGCTCCTTGAGTTTGTAAATGTTTTGGTGTGCCCACCTGGCATGTTCTCCTCTTAAATCAAAGAAGAATTTAGATGCGCACAACTTACGTTGGCTATAGAGTTTCTAATACTCTGTCATGCACTCCTTTCACTTGCCTAAAAGAACCTAGAAATAATCCAATGAACTCACAAAGATAGAGAAGTTTATCTTAACCCTGCAAATGAAAACCTATCGCATAAATCTACAGTATATTCACATAAACACACACATATACCATTCATAAAATAAAGGGAAACATACATAGAATTGTATACAGTAAAAACTGCTCTTTGTATTAATATGAATGTTTGTTTACAATGTGTGTAAGCTCAAAGTGCAATAGAGTCTTGGCTCTCAACTCCCCTCTCTTTGGTTTACAATGATTTTCCAATCGACATTCAACAGCTATCAGTAACTTTCAACAAAAACCACTATTGGGCATATTTTACAAAGATTTATACAAGAGGGGCTCCTCAAGCCTTCCCTCCAACTACTCTAGTGGTGTCTAATCACCATTTACATTGCCTATCTACTGAGGCAGATTACATTGAATGACCATTACATCTTCATATTAGAGGCAAAGCTCAAGATCTATATAACTAGGACCTCATTAAAGGCCTTTCTATCTACTGCCTGTAAAAAGGCATCAACTCGGCTCTTCCAGCCATACATCATTTAATTACATTTAAATTTGAAAATCGAGGGGAAAATGAGAGGGATGGTGCATAACCCCTCCTTGAATACGCATAGATGTGATGGATAGTTGGTGCATTGTTGAGGTGGAGAGATGCTCCTGCATCATACTCCACTACTGGTAAAATCATGAGATCTTGCTCATGATCTCCTCGACTCTGATGTTGAAATCCCCCTGGATCCCAAACTCTTCTTTGGAGTTGTCCTCCTGCTCCTCTGATATGATTTTGTTGTTTTTGCTTCTTCCCTGCTACTTTTGTAGGTTCTCCTATGTTCAACCTCCTCTTGTTGATAGCTTCTTGTGTTGACCTCAACATCATCCTCCTTATCTCCTATACTACCTCCTCTATTTTCCCTATTGGTTGGTTCCTTTTTGCATACTGGTTTGTTGTGCTTCCTCCTTGTCAATGGGTAGATCAACCTGATCTCCCCTGCTCTTTTCTCCATATTTTGTGGCATTATCTTGCCACCATGTCATAGACTCCAGTTCTGTAGGATCCTCACTGAGTTGTTTCTCATCCATCTCCTCTGACAGTTCAACTTCTGTCAGTTCCTCTGCTGGCATATCTCCAGCTTCCTCTAGTTACTCATCAGGCTCGTATTTTGCTCCATATGGTATGATTATCTCTTGGCATCCATATTTTGGTTCTGGATTGTTCAACCAATCCTCCAACATCTCCAACTCCTTCTCCCATGGAGTGAGCATATTAACTGCGTGTTCGTCTTCCTCTATTGAGGAAAACTTCAGTATCTACTCATTTTCCTCCTCTATGACAATCATGATTTGTCATCCTTTTGTTGTTACCTCTGTAACACATGTTCTGGCCTCAACTAGGTTGCTTGGTAGGAATATATGAATTCCCCCGATTATCAAAACACACCTCTGATCCTCCTCCATCAGCACTCCTTGCTAATATGGACTCTCAGCAGAGTTCAAGTCTCCTCCCTTTCCCACCTAGTAATCTGGGATTCCACTTCTACCCTCCTAGCAGTCTATGAGATCAAATGATCTCATTTCATTGCCCACCTAGAAATTTGATACCTCACTGCTACCCTCCTGGAAGTCTACGAGATATTTGATTGATATCCTCTCCTCATCACTGAGGCTTTCTCCAACTTCTGGCTCACAGATGCAAACTAGCTTCCCTGTGTCACTAAGGGTTTCAACTTCCCTTAGCCACCTCCTCAATGATTTTTGTTTCCTTCTGGTCAACAAATTTTGAACAGACCACTTTTCTCTCCTCCTCAAGGGCCATTCATACCTCCAATGTACATGTGATTCTTGTTGCATATTCAATGTCAGCCTCTCCATTTATGCTCTTATCTCTGTGAGCTCTTTATCCATCTCAGCTTTTCTTTTTCATTGGTGGTCTCCTCTTCGACCGTGCTCATGGTCTTCAGTAGCCACCTTTCTACCTTCAATAACATGACTGGTTCTTCTAGCCCACCCCACATGGTTGTCTACCATTTGTTGCACACCTTGCAACAATATTTATAGAGCATTATACTATGTCTTCCTTCATCTGTTGTCTACAGGTTAAATTCAGCTTATGATACCATCTAATGTTATCATACTATCTCCTTTCACCTCCTCACCTTTTTCTACTATATGCAAGCAAAATCGGGCTATGATACCACTTGATGCATCCCCCCTCCCCTCCTAGGAGATATTCTACCTCCCGATCAAGGGTATTCAATAACTGGAGTAGGATCGACTCTTCGAGCCCTTATTGGAACCCAAAACCACTTTACACAGGCCCCTTATCTCCTTAGGCGCAGGTCCTATGTAACCCATGGCCCATTTTTCTGGCGCTCTTGGAAATTTTAAATTGTCGGTGCTAGCTCCTTCTGCTAGGCCCCTCTCCTCATATGACCTTGGGTTGTGACCTGGGTTTAAACCCTAAGGTGCTTCGTAACTTTGGGCTTCGGATGTTTTGGCAACATCTACAAAAAACCGTGAACACAACTGGCACGAGGATAAATGGTCCCCTCCACTTCCTTGGATCAACGACCCTCAATGCTTCGGGCGTCATGATTTTTGGCTTCACCAAAGTTAGTGTATATTTACCACATATCCTTTCTAGATCCAACGGTCTAGATTTACTTCGTCCTTTGTGACTTCATGAAGTTTTCTCTTTTCTCCACGCAAATATTTTGTTTACTTCGTCCTTTGTGACTTCATGAAGTTTTCTCTTTTCTCCACGCAAATATTTTGGAGCTCTTTCTCACAAACTCTCTGATCTTTCGCCACCTGTCCCTCTAGACGACGGATGATTTTGATTGGCTTCAGAACTTCAAGAATACGGGACTTCAATGAGTCCTCACTCCTTGAACATAAAAAGGTTAAAGTCTTGTGCACTTACCTAGATCCAACAACTGTTGATCCTTCACGCTCAGATCCAATGGTTGGGATCTTTCCTTCTCCTCGGCGTTCTCCTATTGGTGTCTGGACGTAGAATTCAATGGTCCAGATCTCCTCCTTTGTAGTTGATCTGATGGGTGCTACAACTCCTCCGCGTAAGCTTTGGCTTTCTCATAAGATTGGGAAAATTTGTAAGTGTTCAAAGGTTTTGGCCCTTGAACCTTCAGATTGGGAAAATTTGTAAGTGTTCAAAGGTTTTGGCCCTTGAACCTTCTCCTAGGAGCCTGACTGTTGGGTCTTGACTTGTGCTTCTCCTTCTGAGCTTTGGTACTTGGAACAAGTTCTTTTGCGCACACCTTGTGCTATATCCTCAACTTGAACCAGTAAAGTTCCTTGTCCTCTACCCACCTTGCAGAGTCTTTGTGCACACTGCACTATCTCTCCTGAACTTTGTAGTTGCCCAGCATTCCAAGAAACGTGGCCCTCTTCTCCCTCAAAGGATTTTACAGTGCCCTCCTGGCAACTCGATGCTCGTCCTCTTGATATTTTTGAACTTGAAGCAAGTTCATCTTTGGCGCACACCTTGTGCTTGACTAAGCCTTCAGACGTATTCATACTTTCAACACTTCATCGAAGTGTTGGCCTGGTGCACTCCTTGCACATGTCTTCTCCTGAAACCTAAACTCTTTCATGTTCATTGATGTCCTGCATCCACTCAATGCACACTTGTGGAGCTCTTTTATCCCAGAGTGTTCAACAACTCTGTTTCTTTCAACCTCTCCCAACACTTCAGAATGTGTTGGTCCTATGCACTTCTTCCACCTACTCAAAGCACTCCTTGATGAGCTTACAAAGTGTTCAGTAAATCTATGAGTATCTTCTACTTGACACTTCCCTCTCCATAACTTGAAACATAGCTCACTTGCACAGTCCTTGCACTCCCTCAATGCCCACCTGGCAGATTCTTTCGGAGTATTCATCAACTCTGGTTGTGTTTTCTCTGCACAGTCTTTCCTCCAGAGTATTCAGTAACTCTGACGTTCCTTGAGTCTGTAAATGTTATGGCATTCCCACCTGGCATGTTCTCCTATGAAATCAAAGAAGAATTCATATATGCACTCCTTGTGTTGGCTATAGAGTTTCCAATACTCTATCATGCACTCCTTGCACTAGCCTAAAAGAACCCAGAAATAATCCAACGAACTCATAAAAATAGAGAAGTATATCTTAACCCTGTAGATGAAAACCTATTGCATACATCTATAGTATATTCACATAAACACACACAGATATCATTCATAAAATACAGAGAAACATACACAAAATCATATGCAGGAAAAAATACTCTTTTTATTAATATGAATGTTTTTTTACAATGTGTGTAAGATCAAACTGCAACAGAGTCTCGGCTCTCAACTCCCCTCTCTTTGGATTACAATGATTTTCCAATCGACCTTCAGCAACTATCAACAACTTTCAACAACAACCACTACTGGTCATATTTTACAAATATTTATACAAGAGGGGCTCCTCGATCCTTCCCTCCAACTACTCTAGTGGTGTCTAATCACCATTTACAACACCTAACTATTGAGGCAGATTACATTGAATGACCATTACATCTTCATATCTAAGGAAAATCTCGAGATTTGAACAACTCATACCTCATTAAAGGTCTTTCTATCTATTGCCTATAAAAAGGCATCAACTCGGCTCTTCCAACCTTACATCATTTAATTACATTAAATATTACATTTAAATTTGAAAATCAAGGGCAAAATGAGAAGGTTGGCGCCTCTCCCCTCCTTGAATGCACGTAGATGTGTTGGATAGCTAGCACATTGTTGAGGTGGAGTGATGCTCCTACATCACCTGTACTTTCTTATTATAATTGTTTTACCCTTTAATTAATTACTTGTAACTTCTTGTTGTAACCGTTTAGGGGCTTCTTAACCATTCTTCGAGGCTTTCAACTTCATGAAGGCATAAATCCTCAACCATGAGGAACCATGTGGTGTACCACCTACCATTAGAAACGACACAATGAGAACTATCAATCTATGGATGTATTACATTCAATTTCAATGTCCTTCATGGTATTGTTATTCAATCAACTTTAAGCTCCATGACCACACCATCAAGGCTTCTCAAATACTTAGCCATCTTTCCAGGGCTTCTTGTAGACTTATTCAAAGTCTGAGTCTTCCCATGAGGACCATTTTTAAATATACTTCCATAAGGGAACCACTTTCGAGACTTCTCCAAATACACCCATTACTTCTATATTATTCCAAACTTGCTTCAGGGCTTCTTCTAGGATTGACAAGGGTTGACATCAATGACAATGAACTATCCAACAATCTCCCCCTTTGGCATTGATGGCAACCCTCATACTCCTCTTGTGACCATCTCTCATCATTTATCTCTTCCTATGTTTATCTCCCCCTTTGACATCAATGCCAAAGGGTATCTCCCCTTGGGGTTGCTCCCCCTATCTTCATGCTTCTGATCTTTCTCTTTCTCCCCCTTTGACATCATGGGAAAAAAGGTTAACTCCCCTTGTCGATACATCTCCCCCTGTCTTCATGCTTCTGATTTTTCTGTCGTGATCTCTTTCTTTGACGATTTCTCTCCCCTTGACTTCTCTGCAAGATGGCGTGTAGATTAATGTTAGGCTTATTTTACTTGATTCCTTTCTTTTCTTACAGTGCTTCTTGTCCATTAGTGATTCCTCTTGTAATTCACTGACATATATAAAAATCATTCAAAGCTACTTTACTTCAAATATTTATGTCTTATCATGTTTACTGCTTAGACATCAATGATCACATCATTCAACATAAAGAATATCGAAAGGAATATAATCAAAGATATCATTGGTAGTGATAAACCTCGTCAAAGATAACAACCCATGGAGATACAAACCTTTCACCCTTGAAAGAAAGTAGATAAAGAATAATCAATAGGCTCATAGTAATAGAGATTAAACAACAATTCTCAAATTTAGTGTTGGGGGGGGGATTTCATTTTGCTTGTGAAATCAAAGTGAAAGGGGAGCGGTTGTGGCCACAAAAAATGGTGATACAATAGAAGAACCAATTATCTCTGTTATAGAAAATATAATTCCTTCACTTCAACTTTGGATGTTAAGGAGGAGCTCAAAAAAGTGCACACAATTTTCCAATAGTCACGAGTACCACAATAATGCCCAATTTGTAAAATATATAACCTAATATTTCAAGTACTTTCCATCTAACATATCTTTTTCCTAGAACCAATTAGTGAGGTAAATTCTTTAATTGTCTATAAACTTCTAATTGGACTTGGTTTAACCATATGTTTACACTCTTTACAACAAACATATATCTACATAAGTGGGTTCCTCATCCCTTTTTTCCCATCATTTCTTTGCTTCTAGCAAATATCCATAACCCTGATGAAGTTACCTCAGTACCATACAAGCATAGAACCATGACCAACAAGCATTCATAATCCCAACAAGTTCACTTGCACTTCCCACACTATTAATAGTGTTTTCAACTTCCTTTTATTTCAAAGTGATGCTCACCCTTTTATATTTAGTATATAGATATTGCTTATGCAAATAAGATGTAAAGGAAGCGAGGTGGTACGAGAGTTGCTTTGATTTGCAGAGTAGATGTTATGTATTTTAGTTTAATCCATAGGATTCCCAAATAACCATCACATTAGTAGCCAACTGATTAATGTGAGGTGGATGGAGCTCTAAGAAAAAGGAATATAGACACTTTCCTCTACTCATGGATTCTGGTGTTATGTTGGGTGGTACCTGTGTTCCACCACAACTATTAGTCAATATCTAAAGCTAAGGACTTTGTGAAAATAATCCAGACCGAGCATCCCACATTTCTATGACTTGTAAGAATCTCTTCAGTGCATAACAAGAAGTGAACCTGCCCTACATTCACATTCAGAAATTAATCTATAGTCCAAACGAGGGGATAAAAAAATCCCAAGAAATATCAATGGCCGAATGAAAAGATAACAATTGATATGTACAAGTAGAAAGTAAGAGATGGGGTGTTAATGAATTGGACTATTGACATGATGAGAACTAAAATTCAATAGATTTGTGAGTAAGATCTAACAAGAATTCACATCCTCTAAAAAGGAAATTAATACCACTGATAAATTTTAGGTGAAGCAAGGTTTTGGAAGTGAAATATTTCCAACCGATTACATCAAGGTATTCAATTCTTCTTTGATCATGAACTTGAAACACTCCAACGATTTTATCATATAGACCTGACGGGATAAAAGAAAAAAAGTTCAAAGAAGAAGGTAAAATTATGTATAGATTGAATCAAATGGGTGAATTGTAGTAGTAAAAACAACAATTGAAAATGTCAGTCATGAGCAGAAACATTAGTTTGAAAGATTATTCTGAAAAACAAGCAACATCATAAAAATCATAATGAGCATCCTCATAGAATCATTTTCAATGAAACATAGGACAAAAAACATGGGATATAACTCGACCATTCAAAACAGAGCCCAATAAACAGATTCTCAGTGATAAGATCTCAAATAAACAAATCCAAGTGATGAATAATTGGAAAAATGATAAAACACAAATTTACGATCTAATTGGCCCACGAGATTTTATACCCACATGATGAAATAATTCAAATTCATCCCTCTACCTATCAACATAATTTGATATATAGGTTTAACAGAACTGATTTTCAGTTTATTTATGTGGAACTACCTCTAAGTAAATGAACCTTGGGTGAAGTTTTAGTATAATGAAGTTTTGCAAGCATATGACCTGCAATCTTAGAATATGTTAGACATTTGGTTTGGAAAATTGGTTGTCATTGATATCAACCTTTGGAGAGTGAACTTGGAGATTGATGTCAACCCTTGGAGAGGTCCAGAGATGTTGAACAGTATATTGGCATTTGTATAATCGAGATTGATGATGAGTTAGTTGGGTGTATTTGATGTAGTCTACATGTAGCCGCAGAGGTGTGCTTATGAACTTGAAGTTGATTAAGAAATATGGACATGAAGGACAATGAAATTGTAGGTAATACTATCATAGATGGATAGTGCAAGTCCTTCCATTTTCGGTGATATGTGGAATTCCACGTGGTTCCTCACAGTTAGGGAGACATGGCCTTGTAAAGTTGGAAGCCCCAAAGAACGGTCAAGAAGCCCCTAGTTGGTTACATGTCTCGGTGAAAGGGTAAAATAGTTGTAACAAGAAACCCCTAAAACAAGGAAAGAGGTTACCTAGCATAAGTATAAATAAACCTCAAAGAGTTTCTCATTTATACCGACACTTACATTGAATATATATCTTATGAATGGTATGGTCTATCTTTTTACAAATCTATTAGTGAATTTGAGGTTGAATGTGACGACATTTTTTCGAGGCAACAAAGGTCTGAAAGGATGAAAGTTTCGGAGTTGTAGAAAACTGGAAACCCTAGTTTTTTGAGGTTGTATGTAGGCTGAAAGAGGATAGGTTGCGTACATACACATTTTGCAAGAGGATAGGTCACGTACATGCGCACCCTGCAGGAGGACATGTCACATACCTGAGGAAAATGTATGAAAAATAATGTATGGATGAGTTGTGGCAAGGTTTGATGGTACAACCTAGTCTGAAATGGTATGCTTCAGGTTTCATGAGTAAAGGTATGTCATTTATGTATTTGTTTGAGGCTTGTATCTTGGATGGTATGACACATTCTTAAGACATCTCTTGGAATCCCTTGATGGTACATTGTTAAGGTGATCTTGTTACATGCTTGAGACATACTCTTGGTACTTGGTATATGGTTGTTATGGTTCA
>CBVK0103104860.1:0-11811 GCA_900067695.1 Picea abies
CTATTGAAATGCAAAGAACTATAATAATGGCATAAACATTAACAAAAACCCAATCTGATAATAAGCTTGTTGAATAGCTTAATGTATTGTTAGAATGATTGACTTGTGATTTGTCAGAGTTGATGCCATTGTGCCCATAGATTCCTCAATACCAAGAGGGTAGACCCTCGATTGGATAAAATTATACCATCGTGCGATCTGTTTTCTTCAATGTGAGAAAACTTAGGTGAATCTACCATCAATCTAGGGAATCTACTTCCATGTGGACCTCAATAGTTTAAATCTTTAGTGCAAGGGTAATCTTAGGTTGAGTTTTCAAGTATGCCTCTTCACTTTGCAACCAAGGGTCAAGCTTCTCACCATTGAATGAACCATTGAATTTAAGAATGTGTACCTTGGCTTCCAATGAGAAAGAAATTGATGACACTAGGTTTACTTGAGGATAATTTTGTATGAGAACCTTTTGGAAGTATCTCACCATAACCTACATGATCTAGGTCATGTGCTTTAGACAACTATTATTGATAGAGTCATGAGTCAATTCCTCTTGTGCACCACCTCCTAGAACCATTTTAGATTAAAACTAGGGGCAACTAATGAAGCATCTACAATCTATCTACCTACTTTCAAATCACAAATGAAATCCTTTAAGAAGCAATAAAATATAGAGAGGAGAATCATGTAGTCAATGGATCTTCCCTTCAAATCACAAATGAAATCCTTTAAGAAGCAACAAAATATAGAGACAAGAATCATGTAGTCAATGGATCTTCCCTTTTCACAAGGGTTTTTGAGGCCACAACTTAAAAACCTCATAACTTTTGCAATATTGTTTAGAGCTATTATGAACTCAATCTAAGAATTGCAACCAAACTTTGTTTTCCATGACATTAGTATTCTTCAATACGATTCCTAAGTAAAGAGAAAATCACATTGAAAATAAAGTTCTAAATGATACTAAAGGTCAATTTCTTGAGGGTATAATCCATTTACTACTACACATAATCGCTATTATAACCTCAATATAGAAGTGGAACCAAAACTCTGCATTAGATGGTACTGATTTCACTAAAATTGCAATAAAATTGATCACACCAATAAAAAGATATTACGACCACAAAGAGCTCCAAATCTGCAACCAATTGATGTGAGCACAAATCTGAAGCTTGTTGAAAATGTGGATCTTGCATAAGGTAAGAATTGGAGACCCTCTAAGAAAGCTATATCTAGGGGTCCTTGATTGTATTGAACTAAATGGTGTAAGATCTAGAAAGGGTAAAAGATGAAAACCGTTATAAAGCCTAATGGTATGAGATCTAGGTAAAAATTGAAGACATTTACAAAGCTAAATAACATGAATTCTAGTAAAGGCAAAAGATGAAAACCGTTATGAAGCCAAATTGCATGAGATCTAGAAACCACAATCATTCAGCTCTGATACAAAGTGAAATGCACACAATACCAACAATGTAAATACCCACACATGAGAACAAAAGAAAGCGAGTATGCAAGTATTAAAAGAGATTGTTGGTATTGTATGTATTACACTCATTTGTATTATGTATATACAGAAAATACAAAGAATATACAAGTAAGTTTCTAAAACAAAAAACCTTTAACAGAGTGTATATGGAAATATGTACAACGAAGCTTCCATAATAAGAAGCTTACAGAAAGTAATTAGAGAAGATGTAAAAGAGCTTCTAGAATAAGGAAAGCTTAAAGAGAAAATGTTCAATAAATTAATAAAATTTGTCACGTGGACAGTATCATCGTATCCAAAAAAAAATTATACACATGTGAAAAGTTGGTTAAGGAGGATCTTAACAAACCACCTACGAGTCTCATCTTAAGTCTAATATTTTTTATGTCAAGGCTTGCAATTGTCTTTCAAAACTATATATATTCAAACATGAAGATCCACATAGTGCGAAATAAGCATACGGTGCACCCAAATATTATGTCAAATCTATGTTGGTCACTACAAAACTTGCCAAAGTCTCCCAATAGCAAGCAACTATGCAAGTTCACCACGAATATTTTACATTGTGTTTCCCTCGAGGAGAGAAGAATGGTGAGAATTCAAGGCTAGATATATGTTGTATGAAGCTTCCTTACTCTAAGACAATGTTTCTGATATGTTCAATTTACTATAGATATGTTTAATTTACTATAGATAAATAAATCATCAAAGATTAGCTTAATCAATGGTCACCAATGTTGTTGGGCATATCACTAGTTCTATGCCAATAGGTGCTCAATTCAAATCTCCCTAGGCTAGGTGCACTAATCTACATCAATGAATTGACAAGGGATAAAATTCACAAATGTGGAGAAGCATCCATTGGGTTTCATCGCGAGATTGTCCTTCAAAAAAAAACAGTAGACCAAAAATAAAGAGTTTTATGATAATTGTCCAATTCCAATTGGCATACAAAAATATGCCCCAAAAGAGACCAACACTACATAGGTAGGCTATGCAACATATGAAAATGCCTCTGTGGTATTTTCCCATGGAACAAGGGATTTCCAATTGACCAGGGTTATGGGACTCAACCCACATTGGAAAAGGGAACTCAACCCAAATTGGACATGGGCTCCTTGGTCGACTAAAAATTCCTTGTTCCATGGGGAAAATACCATTGAGGTACTTTTATAGACCACAAGCCCTAAGTGCTAGTGCCAATGATGTCGCTCCCAAACCTCCCTAACTAAGGATCAACAAATCCACAATCGAGCAGGGAGTATCCATTTAAGACTCTCTTAGTAGCCTTATGCCAAAGCCCAACTCAAGCTACTACCAATACAAAAGGACAAGGATTAAGTGTAACAAACACAAGGTAGATCACATGCAATCCAACTAAAACCTTTGACCAAACCTAACCAGAGCACCATCCAAGTTCGATTTTGTGGATAGATTGCATGCAATCCAACTCAAACATTTTACCAAAACCCTAACCAAAGCACCATTCGAGTTTGATTTTGTTTGATAAATAAGAAACAATATTCAAACTCGGTTTTTGGCATAAAATATTTAACTTGTATTAGTGTTTGGTAATGAAATAGCTGGATAAGTTTCGGTCAAAACAGTAGCCACAATATACCCAAATGCTTAGAAGCATGCCCCACCATATCAAAAATATATAAATGCTCTTGGGATAAGGTTCTTAACAAGCAACATGTTCAAGACATTGCTCCGGATTTGAAATCATCCTATTCCAGCTAAAAAAACATCTGTTTTGACAATGGCGTTGTGCAAACAAAATCATATAGTTTTGGTTTGATAACCATGCAAAGTATTTACCCTACACATGCAATATGAATTGCCTACAATCCAATCATCCAACTATCTAGTGCTCATGACAACCGAGACTCAGGACATGCACCATCTAATCAGAGGACAATGATATAACGCTTGTGAATAATGAAAACAAAGTCTGAAATGGGAAACACGTAGACTGCTGAGACAGGCGGAACACAAATAAAAATAAAAGCAGTACTCTCTGCCACTGAATCAGGAGAAAATGATACGATGCTTTGTAAACAATGTAAGAGCTGAAACTTAAACGCAAGTAGGATACTAACAAACATAACATGAAAAACAAATCTAAGCAGCGCTTTCTAAACATTGCATGCGTCTAATAATACGTCTTTGCTATTAATAGACTAAATGTACCCATAAGAGTTGCACATTCAATATTAACCAAAATAAACTAAATGTCCTCATAAGAGTTGGCACATTCTATATCAACCAAAATCCATAACCAGAAGAACTAAATACATTTTAGCAAAAAAGTAGATATGGTGCGCAAGTAAGCATCATACCAAACATGATAATGAACCAACACCCATATGGAAAGGGCCGCCCTATCCTTATAGCACACAGAGTTTAACTGATAGGCTTTTACTGTCCCCACTCTTTCACTCAACAAGCTCTGATCAAAATTTTAAGATATGTCGATATACAGCATGCCCCAGATTACCAAGCCCTTGATACAGAGTTCACAGAAATGACCTATGTGACCCCCCAAAACACACTCAGATTTATGAAGACCTCGGTGCAGAGTTCTCAGAGGAGAGTCATGGGACCTCCTTGATCACGGTGAGAATGTGGGTAAGACCAAGGTTACATTTGAGTCCCAAGCTTGACCAGCTCAATATAAAGCAATATCATGATAAGTCCAAGTTTTCCATGTTGGATATAGCAATCAGCTTCCAAGTTATGTAAATGGCCATGTTCAGAACCAGATCGACTCTAGAAAAGGGTCACTAAGGATCAGACTAATTAGAAGACAACTATCAAGCTCAAAGACAAACTTGGGATCGGTTGGGATGCAGTTCAAGCGGAAGTCCAAAGCAAAGGCTTTACAACAATATTTTTCAAGATCCCTAACAAAGTCAAGGAGCATTTGATAAAAATAAAATAACAATATCCAAATCTCTCATTTATAAATGAACACCTTAAGTCAAGTAGTTGTTAGAGCAATACATCTCTACTCACCGGAACCTATCTTCCTGCAGATTCCAGGAAGAGAGAAAAGGGTACCCAGGATATTCAGAGTCACAATGCCTATGCCTGGCGAGTAAGCACCAATCTACTGATTAAGCCAATGCTGTATCTACAAGAAATCATAAATACTCTAATACAAAGGTGATTAACATTTTTATTATGTTTCAAATCTGGATCACATCAATGAACACCCGGAACTGCAACCTATCTTTGTGCAGATTCCAGGAAGAGAGAGCAAAGAGTACCCAGGAAATGCAGATAGTCACAATGGCATACAGAATCTAGACCCGTTACACCTCTAATCAGCTCAATAGTCAAAAACTTCAAGGATAGACAAGCCTATGCCTGAAGAGTAATCACCATTCTACTGATTTAATCAATGCTGTATCTACAAGAAATCATAAATACTCTGACAAAACGGTGATTATAGTTTTTCTCTATGTTTCCAATCTGGGTCACATCCTCCTCATCACCAACAATATTTCTTCAGGATTGAAAATGTTGGTTGTGGGTAAGAATCAAACTGAACTGCACCTACAATGCAATAAGCCCGAATCATTGCATTAAGAGGCAAAACAGAAACATTTTAGATTTAGCCTCAATGACATAAAATCTAATTCCGTCAACTGCTCTCAATGTAGGCAAGAATCTTACATGGAATAAGCCTAGATACATAATCAAAAGTGTAAACATCATTCTGTTGGATTACCGGATGTTGTACCTACAAGAATCCTTCCATTACAAGGGTAGTGAATCTAGATTCTAGCTATATGTTCAAGATGTAAACATCATTTCAGTAAACTAGCCAATGTTATATCAACAAGAATTTCAAAATCTCACGCACTAATACATAAATACGACTACAATCCAGAACACAAAATGGGGCATGAAAAATACATAAAATGTGAAATCATTGTCAAACCCAGTATGTCGATCTTCACTCATCTTTTAAAGGAAGGTATTTATAAACTAATTTCTTTGATCAGTGCTTTGACCAATACATGAGGAACGACAATTAAGTAAACAAAAAATCAACATAAATGTAGGCTTCATATCATTTGGATTAACCAAAAAGACAGTGAAATCCTAGAAGACAACAGAAACTGGCTTAAAACAAGCATTTATTTGAAAGTTCCATCATAATGATAGCTGAAAGATTCAAACCTCAAACAATGATTAACATATTAGTACTGGTCATGTAAACAGTAAAACCTAGAAAATGCAAAATCCAAATTAATCTCAGCATGACCACCCAAATGTAATATTGAATTGAATGTATGTCAGAAGATGTACTATTTATTTCAATAACTATCATGCATTCCATTTTGTTCACACCCAATTTATAATTGATTCAACCAAAGGAGTTGAAAAGTCTCACTTTGAAAGCAATAAAGAGTTGTGATCAATTAATACTGTCATTATTACATCAAAGCCATCTTATATGTCATTATTTTGACAGCAGAAAGTGGATCCCAGCATGCCAAGCAGAAAGTAGATGTAATTCATCTATCCGAGATAGCAAATATCAAAATAAACTCACGGCCTTTTGATCATGAGTAATGGCCCATGATCTAAAATTATTAAGAACGTTCCTTCCAAAAATGCAAATTAAGGTCTTTGCAGGTGAACTGTTAAATTCTCAACTCTTTGCCAAACTGAAGATCTTGCACTGTAAGAAATTGTTATGATGCTTCATTCCACTTTTGCTCAGGTCCCAATATATGATATTGAAATCTTCCAGCTCTCAATTCTGCTGGAGCACCACCATTCTTTTCATTCAGCAACCCTATAATGTACAGAAAAAAAAAGTACTTAAAAATGCAGTTAACCCATGTCATTTATCCTGATATCAAGAATACCCTTACTGATATCCCCTTCAGGAAAAGTTCTCTTAGATAATCCATGATCTGAAGTTGTCTCCAATTTAGATGAAACTCCACTTTGAACTCCATTTTCTGTTAAGGGAGATCCAATAAGATGCCTTGATGAAACACTTGTTATTTGCCCATCCAATGTAGCATCCTTTTCAACATTGCTTGTCTTAACATTTATACTGGAGCCTTGTGACTGAGTTCTTAATGTAGATTTGTTAACCCTGTCAGGTAACAGCCACTTTGACCAGTCACCACGCCTCCTAATCTTGTCACCCTGTGAAAAAAAGACTGAAAATGTAAATAATAGACAAATGCTTGATACTGGCAATTTCTGACAAGTTAGGTGATGACACTGACCTTCACTTCAACTACACTTGAATTTCGCAGTGCATTGATTATGAGGTTCACGTCAGATGTTAATGCCGCAACCTGCAAGAGATATTATAGAAGCTTTTATTACACACAAGATTTACTACCCCTGAACAGACACCAGATAATCTCCCAAACCAGAAAGGTTATTGGGATGTCAATTGCAGACAGTAGTAAGCTTTAAAAAACGTTGAACAATATCAGATGATTATCCAATGTCTCACCCGTCTAAAAGTTGCGATCAATGAAACAGGCACCCAGCCCTGCCCATCCATATTCTGACGCAAAAAGGGATCTTTACATAAATTTTCAACACTGCAGACAACAAATACATTGCAAAGAATGCACAAAACAATGGGGGTAAGAACAAACTAATTGCAACCAGATAGAAAGTTCAAGGAAAACGATTTTTATAGTCATTAAGAAGTAAACATTTCAATTGGTTCACACTATTGGACCAGCAATAGTCAGAGCCTGCGCAGGAAAACCTGGCATAGTACTCGATCTGATTGACTGTGATGGAATCAAATTTTGATGAATTAACATACTAATTCGTTCATGGAAATGGGCCATAACTAATAAAAGAGTATGTCTGAGCAAACCTGAAGTAGTACTCAATCTGATTAAGTATTTTAACACGCAAATGATGATCAGGTCCAGAAAAGAACACACCAGAAGGTGGAGCCGGTGCAAAATAAGGTCCACCTCTGACACTATCTAGGTGTGTTCTTGGCGGAAAATAGTATGTTGGTATAGCTGCAAAATGAAAATTCATCAGCTACAAATATGAATATTGTGACAATAACAAGATATGAAACACTAAGAACCATTCATACCAAATGAATTGCAATAAGCACTGCTGTACAATTACCATGGAAACCAGGATGATTTGTTAAACCATGATTTGGAGGAACCAATGGGGGAGGTGGTCTCCCCATATTCCTTGGTCCAACTCTTTGATACATTGCAGTATTATCTGTACCATAAAGAGCTTGCTGAGAATTCCAATCATAGTTAGGCCTTCTTTGCTCGTGTATGTTGTTGGGCCTATGTCCATAGCTGCTCAAATATTGATTGGGATCTCCTTGTGGAATAAAGGATCTAACCCCTCTCTGGAAAGGAGGCCTGGTATACTCATTACCACCAGGCATAGGCATAAATCCCTTCACTCCGGTTTCCCTGTTCCCTTTGAAACCAGTTTCTGCACGAACATCAGAAACTGGCAAGAGCTTGTTGGGAATCCGTGAAGATGGAGGCATACCAGTTGAAGAAAATGGTGGCATGATCCCATTAGCACTCCCACGCTTTCCAGCAAATTTCTGTTGATTATTGAAAACATGGTCATTTGAAAGTCTAGGACTAGTATTGTCAGCTGCTTTTTTAAAAGGTACAGCAGTCGGCAAAACCTGGTATCCAACACAAAACAGAGAGAAAATTAAATTCAGATCGTAATTGTAGATCTTCTTTCTGTTAACAGAATTTTAAATTTGCACAAAATTGTGGGCAAGACCAAAATCTTTTAACTTGGGTCAGAGCGAAACAACTGATAAATCAAACTATGGGCAAGATCAAGCTATTTCAGCCACTAAAACTAACTTTTGCAGAAGACTCCTTCAATTAACAGAACCAAATTTTGCCTCTGAAATCCAACTAAGAGCAAGATCAAGCTGTTTCCTCTACTAAAACTAACTTTTAAACAAGGCTCCTTCCATTAAGAGAACCAAAATCTGCCTCTGAAGTCAACAGACCCTTGGTTTGCTGGTGAGATTGACAGAGTATAAAGCTATCCGTCCTGGTTCCAATCTCGCAGTGGCCTGCCCCATCCAAATGGCACGGGTCTCAAAAGGATGAGACCAGATCCAAATTTTGGGTGATTCTAGCAAGAATCATGCCCCTCAGACCAAAGGCAGCCTGTGCTATGTGGTGCACCACTCAAAGCATGGGCGTGTCTCAAAGCACTTCCAATGAAAAGAAATTGCCTCTGAAGTTAATATCCATTTATGATTTGGAAGGGAAACCAATAGGTTAATCACATCTCTTGGCTGGGTACACCTGTGCTATGTGGTGCACCACTCAAAGCATGGGCGTGTCTCAAAGCACTTCCAATGAAAAGAAATTGCCTCTGAAGCTAATATCCATTTATGATTTGGAAGGGAAACCAATAGGTTAATCACATCTCTTGGCTGGGTACAGTATTGAAATGTGGGGAAGAATATCCATTTATGATTTAGAAGGGAAACCAATAGGTTAATCACATCTCTTGGCTAGGTACAGTATTGAAATGTGGGGAAGAAAGGAAAGATCCAGGAAGCTGAATTCTGAGGGCAGCTAGCTTCATTTCAAGCACTACACGCCAAGGGCTTGCTTGAATAAAGGTAAGGTTATCACTTAGGCTTCTAAGACTGATTACCTCACTCAGGCCAATCACAAGTAGCTCACTCCCAAAAATCGTAGGAGAGATGTGGGATCCATCCCTGCTATAGCATCTCAGGAACTACAGCAACTCGGGAACTAATACTCATTATCTTTCAGGCAAGAAGTAACTCACTCCTGAAAATAGTAGGAGGGCCTTCGTTATCCCACTCAGCTACAACATCTCGGGAACTACTACTCCTAGTAACATCACCACCAGTCAATTGGCACCACAACAGCACAGGGCTTTAATGGGAACCGGAACGTGCAGCAGGCAATTTGAACAACTAACATGCCCTAGACCCGACAAAACCTAATTTGATTACTACAAGAATTAGATGGCCGAGAGTAAAAGTACTTTACGTCAGTTAAGAAAATTAAACCTAATTTGATTCATAAAAGTAAAATTTTGCAAGAGTAGTGTGAGATGGGGCAAATTCTTCCTGTGAATGGAAATGCTGCCTAAAAAGTATGAACCAGATGAAATCCCTAAATCAAAAGAATGTCGGAAAAACATAACGAATAGAAAAACCTAAAACGTGCAATAGAACCCATTTGGGCCCTCAGGATTGATTAGCCCAAGGCAAAATAGGATGTTAAAAATACCCAACTGGGCTCTAGTACCTATTTTCTCAAAATTGAAATCAAGAATCGAATTGAATAAAAAAATTGATCAAATATCGATTCAAAATTATGAGATTATCAAAGATTCATAACACATACCTGTGTGGACGATCCCTGTGGCACTGACGTCTTGGGGGAATTCCGAGCATCCTGAAGTGCAGGCCAACAGTCTTCTCCTCCTATGACTTGCACCAAATCCTCTGGCTTGCTGTGATCATTACCATCAATGCCTGAAGGACCAGATTCTCCAGATTGCTGGACTCGGCCTTCTATTTCTTCAGAATTGACAGTGGCGGCGGCTGCAGACGAGGGCTGGCCGCGGACCACATGTGACCATGAGGAGGAGCTTACCTTCCCACCGTTCACAGATTGGCAAGGGATTGGGCTTGAGCTTCCTCCGTCCATGCTGGCCCTACTGAAAGAAGCACACTCAATTGGCTCCCTGAGCCTATCAATATCAATAACAAATACGATAAACAAATCCTATATCAATACCAACCTACCCACATGTATATATAAATACCATACCACCCGAATTCCTTCCCCTCTCATTCATTCATTCATTCCATGGCTTCTTTTCTTTCGATCGCACTCAGAGAAGAAGAGCAAATTATGTTTACGTTCTGCTCTACTGTCCTGATGATAGCGTGCGCCGCATAAGGGGAGATTTTCGAGTCTCATGGCCTTCCATCAGCTAATTTTGCGCAATCCTCATCATAGCGTAGACCTAATATTAGGTCCAAGATTAATAGCAATGGGTTAGCCGCCGCCGATCGAGTGGGGAGGGAGACGAGACCCGACCTTTATATTCTTAGCAAGGCATGCGCTTCCATGGAAAATACCTAAATTAAAAATATGTGCGGAAGATGTGGTGTTAGTTAAACCTCATGTCAAGTGTTTTTCCTTTGTACTTATTCTTCGTTGTGGCACACATGCGTGGTGGGTACTTCCTTCTATTTAGGGCGGGGCGGGTGTGAATGAAGCATTTAGGTCTTTGGTCTTTGTAAGTCAATAGTTAAGTGATGGTGTTGTATTATTATTATTATTATTTTAGGTTATTGAATATTAGATGATTTAAGAAATTAAAAGTTTAATTATTTTTTCCAATAGAAAATTATTCATTATATTGATATATAATTGTTCTCTTGACTGATACAATTTGAAGGCAAAGCCAGTCCAAAGACAGGAGGAATCAAAGTCCAAAAAAAACCAAACAGACAGAAGCTAAACAAGCCAACACGCACGCTGCAAAAAAGAAACCTCTCGAAAGAGGCAGATATCTATGTTCCCCTCTTCATCCACAACATAACCTCAAAAAAAGAATGGAAAATACCAGACATATGCACACCCCCAATAAGGACCTCAAAGTGTTACCCAACATCACACGTCCCTGAAAAGGACCTCAAAGTGTTACCCAACACCGCATGCCCTGAGCGAGGACCTCAAAGCTCTGGCCCAAAACCTCTTTTGAAATGTGGAAGATAAGAGGCACAACCAGACAACTGCACGCCCCCAATAAGGACCTCAAAGTGTTACCCAACACCACATGTCCCCGAAAAGGACCTCAAAGTGTTATCCAACACTGCACGCCTTGAGTGAGGACCTCAAAGGTCTGGCCCAAAACCTCTTTTGAAATGTGGAAGATAAGAGACACATAAACAAAGAGCCTCTTCCCGCAAAACCAGAGAGAGCCATTATAGATCAACCAAGCCCAGCCACCGGAGGAAAGCCAGAACCATAGAAAACACTTGTGCCTACAAGAAAACCCGACACATCCAGACTACAACAAGCAAGAAAACAGAACTCCAGGGACCGCCGCATCAGCAACCACATGAGAGCCCGACAGAGAAACCAGAGTCGAGGTCGACTTGGCTCTGTAGCCACCAAGAGGAGCTATCGGTGTCTTATACACGAAGGACATCTCCTCCGCAGAGCCCACCGGCATCACTAAACTCGGCTTCTCCTCCGGCTCCTCCTCCGTAGAAAATCGACACGTGCACCAAAGATCTGGGATGCGGCTAG
>CBVK0103104862.1:0-11551 GCA_900067695.1 Picea abies
GATACACTAACAATAGTAAAAGAAGAACTAAAAAATAAATCACAAATTGAAACAACTTACATCATAGAAGCAAAAAGGTTGGGAAAAATAATTTAACACAAAGATAGGTTGATTCGGGTCAAAGTAAGTTGTAATGACCATAAATATGACATACTCAGTAAATCTCCAAGCTTAAAAGGGTCATGAATATTTATAAATGAAAACCTCATTTTAGAAGAACAATATGAAATAAGTAGGAAGTTCAAAAGATAAAAGAAGCTAGGAAGGAAGACAAATGGACACTAATTAGAAATTGAAAATCTATTGTTAGGGATATGATAGAGACCAAAATGAATAATAATAAATAGGAATTTGAGACACACAAATAAAATTCTCAAGATTTCCCAATAATCCCTTACCTTCTTAAGGTAAGATAGACCAATTCGGTTTTAGTGGAAGTTAATCATCATCATGGTTGGTATTGTTGGAAGTTAAAATATGTTTGTATTGTTGGTGGTTTTTCTATGAACATAGTATTGTTGGTGGTTTTTCTATGAACATAGTAATGGATTAGAAAAACCACCAACAATACAAACATATTTTCTTAAACTTGGACCTAAAAACAAAATCAAACATATTTTCTTAAACTTGGACCTAAAAACAAAATCAATCATGGACGAGTCTATATTCCTTACAAATTTAGAGGGAATAAAACCAAAATCACTACTAAATACATGGCAACAGGGCGCTGGAAAAGGCCAAAAGAAAGGTGGGAAGAAAGAGTATGTATTTTGTGCTTGTCCGGAAAAGTGGAAACATAAAAACATTTCATTTTAGAATGTGAGGCCCTCAAAGACAATAGGGAAAATTATGCAGGTATTCTGGCAGCTAATTCTTGGGATAATCTATTTAGCAAAGAGTTTGTTGAGAAACTAGGAACGATTATTGTAAAACCTCAGAGGAAAAGGGCTGAATACAAAAGTCAGATGGAAAAACAATATGTCCCATAAGCTATTTTTAACCTCATAAACTTTAAAAATACTTCTTTCTTTCTTTGACATAACAACAATACAATCACAATCACTAATCATGACAACCCACAAACATTACATGCAGTAAAACCAAAATCAATAACAGCTCCAAATAAACCACCAATAACAATACGTGCGTGCTAACAACTCATTGGGAGTAGCCGCGCCGTCGCATGCTTGGGTATTCGTGTGATTCCATTTCTATGTGCAATCCCCACTGCATGTAAGGAAGGTGGTGGTGTTTCATTACGCATGGTGGAGGTGGTGGTACGACATTCAATTCATCTGCATTTGACGAACAAAAACACAAGGGGACTAACGACTGAAGCAGAATCAGCACCAGAAGGACAGGAGAGAGAATTTGTGTCTATTTTTAATGGAGAATTGCTGCATAGACAGGTTTATAGACAAAGGCAGCACAGTAAGCCATAGACTGTACAGAGTTCGCAGGACTGTATTTCAAATGCTGGATGACAGGGGCTACGAGGTCAGCGACATGGACCTGAACACCACCCTGCCACAGTTCCGCGTCTCTTATGGGGAAGAGCCCGACAGGGATCAACTCAACTTCTCTGCCCAAAGCCGCACAAACTCAAAGAACAAGGTCCATTCTATCCAATTCTCCTTTTAACCTTCCTTGTTTCTTGACTGTATAAACATGGGTTCCCATGCTTCCTTGTTCTTTGTTCACTGGCTGTGTACCCTGGGTTGTTTGAGCTGTGAAATGTATGGCATTGTGTTGGGCGTAATGCATTTGCATGCCTCTGCATTTCCCTCTCAGTACTCTGAGGATGACATTATATTCGCCAGCTTGGGTTCCATTGTAGTTTATATGCACTTACCTGTGTTTTTAAGTGTTGATGCCCTTTTGGGCTTAGCTTTGATTTAATTGTAAGCCACATTCTTCTTGAGGGTAGCTTTTTTCATGCCTCTTATGTTTCCTCCAGTGGAAATTTTGGTAATGGGTAACATGGCTATCAAATTAGAGAGTTTGTGGTTTATTTTTAACATTTTCTACTCGTTTGTTTAAAACTTTTTTTATTTTTTTTGAACGAGGGCCACCCAAATTTTGGTTGGAGCTTGTACAAAATTCTCTTTGGGGATTCCCAAGCATGAATGCGCTAAGAATCAAACCTAGACCAATTGTGGTAGATTCCCACCAGCCTACCGCTAGACCATAGCCCAACAGACATAAAAATTAGCAGGCCTTAAGGAGAACATGAAGGTGGGCTTGGTTGCATAATATGTGCACACTAGTCATCACCTCCCAGGGCTATAAGTTCAATCCAACTGCTTTGTTTGAAACTCTCACCAACATAGGAAACATTCAAAGAAACAATCAATGGTAATGGGTTCAACATGCTTATCTGTCTGACTTGTTAACCCAGCGCTGGCACAAGTTCATTGGGCTTTGCCTATCTGTAGAGTTCCTTTCCGTTCTTTGCCTTAGAATCTTCACCAACTCCTTTTTCTTGAAGTACTTTTTTTTTTTTACCTGAACTAGCTTTCTCTTATCACAATGAAGCTAATGCACCCAGATTTAGCAACTTTAGCATCATGGGGATCAGATTTAGCCACGAGTGGGGGTATCTATTCCACTAAAGTTCCCCAGATCTTGAACTTGGTCCAAAGCACAAACATGTCACTTGGTAGAACTTGAACCATGGTGGGGGCTGTATTAGCTTCCCATTGTCATAGACCTGACAAATTCCCACTGTCATAGACCTGACAAATCACTGACATTTTGAAATATGGTTGATTGGTTGTGAGGCGATTGTGCTTGCTTGCCTGGTCTTCCCCTCCCTCCCCTGTGTGGCCTGTGTGCATGTGTTTGAATAATAATAGGAGGAGTAATAACAGCGCATAGGAATAATAACAGTTGGATATGGCGATCTTGTGGCATCTTGGCATTGCTTCTATGACTATAAAATCTTCTTCTCTTCCGTCTCTTGTTTTGTATTAAATCTACAATAAAGCACAAGTTATAGAAACGAAAAAAAGGGAAGTTATAGAAAGGAAAAAAAGGGTGGCAGACAGGCTGTCTTCTACCATGTGCTGAAATCTGGGGAAAATTAAAAAACCCTGTTACCTAGGTCCTTCTTAAATCAATACCATCAAAAAATATTGGCCCCTGGTCATTTAAACGAGTAGAAGTTTGAAATTAACGCCCCAAAGGGCGAGCTAAAGAAGTAAATAACCATATCCATGCAATAACTCAGGCAATAATTAAAAACCACCTGCCAGCTCAAGTACTCAGAGACACCATGGCAGCAGATGGAGGCGGATCATCATCATTGTGATTTGAGGGGCAGTCCATGCCCTTTGGCACTGCAACTATAATTGTAGTGTCGTGACTCCTAACCAGCATAGGCATTGTGTTGTGGCTATTTTCATTCTGAAATTGCTAAGGGAATTTAGCAGTTGTTGCTAGAATTGCTCTTTCAAGTATATCTAGAAGAATGCGTTAAGTTTCTGCATCAACGAATATTTTACCTTAATAATGCCTTAACATTGGCCCTTGCTTCACCTCACTGATACCCTTCTTCCAAGGAACGCTTTGAACAATAATCGTCAAACTTCATAATCTTAATAATGCCTTAACATTGGCCCTTGCTTCACCTCACTGATACCCTTCTTCCAAGGAATGCTTTGAACAATAATCGTCAAACTTCATAATTTTAATAATGCCTTAACATTGGCCCTTGCTTCACCTCACTGATACCCAATTTTAATAATGCCTTAACATTGGCCCTTGCTTCACCTCACTGATACCCTTCTTCCAAGGAATGCTCTGAACAATAATCGTCAAAGCTCATAAAAATACCTTGTGGTTACCATCATAGCTGAAGAGAGATGGTCAACCCCATAAGGGGGTTCACTAGTTAGGCAATATTTTACCACATCCATCCATATTGGGGGTTTTAAAATCACTCAAAGTTGAGCAATATATCCCTTAGTAATAAAGGGGTGTAGGGGTAGTTTAATATACTTATAGATATAGGTATTGAGGGGTGTGTTTTACTTTACCTATGGACAAGCGGGGTGTATTTTACTTAACCTATGGACATGGATACAGGTATTTTCAGAGGCAGAGAAGGAGTAAACCCAAGCAAAATTGGCAATATTCTACCCCATGCATTCATATTGGGGATTTTAAAATTATTCAAAAGTTGAGCAATATATCCCTAGTAATAAGGGTGTGAGAGGGGTATCTTGATTCTTAATATAATTGGCAATATTTTACCCATGCATTCATATTGGGGATTTTAAAATTATTCAAAAGTTGAGCAATATATCTCTTAGTAATAAGGGTGTGAGAGGGGTATCTTAATATAATTGGCAATATTCTACCCCATGCATTCATATTGGGGATTTTAAAATTATTCAAAAGTTGAGCAATATATCCCTTAGTAACAAGGGTGTGAGAGGGGTATCTTAATATACCTATGGATATAGATATTGAGGGGTGTATTTTAATTTACCTATGGCCATGGATATATGTATTTTTGGAGGCAGAGGAAGGAGGAAACTCGAACTAACCTGGCTGTGGCTCAAGCAAGAAAAATTACAGGGGCTTTTGAAGTCAGAGGAAGGATGAAGTATGATGAGGATTAGTAGGTGAAAAGTGGATAATAAATTGGGACCAACATACTAGGGGTAGAAATAAAAGGGGTATGAAAAATTTTATGAAAAAAATGGACACCTCTGATATCCAGTGAAAATAGAGGGTTCTTTCGGTTGGAAATGTGTATTGGGAGGGGGTTCAACAAAAGATTTTTGCGAGATAGAAATGGAATTTATTGTCCCACAAATCAACATGCTATGCCATAGGTGTACTGAGTGATCCATTGTGGTCAATTAACAGAACTTGTAATTCAAATTTTCACTAAACTTCAAGCTAATGGTAGAATATGATTGATCGAAATTTTTTAGTGAATTGGTCATGGATGTCTTAGGTAGAAACCCTTGGATATTGCTGCTCACTGAATTTATTTTGAAGTCATGGATATGGGTGTGTTTCAAGCATTGTTAGTGGAGTTGGCTTGAGGAATAACTCGACAAGGCACAAGAGTCGTGGGTTTGACTCGGCTTGGGAAAAACTTAGCGAAAACTAGGCAAGTACAAAATTATATGCCAGGTAGGGTTGTTTATGGGCATTTATAGGCGTGGTAGTTTCTAGGCATTTATAGGCAAGTTGTCGAGTCATAGTTGGGTTGATTGAGTTTGACTGTTGTCAAATGAGTTTAACTCATGATGACTTGCAAGTCAGATGAGTTTGACTCACTCGATCAATAGTTAAACATTTTTGACTCGCAAGTAATCATGAATTAAACTCGTTTGACCAGAGTCAAACTTGTTCAACAGTTAGATTCATGTGACCAAAATCAAACTTGGTCAATCCAAGTGAGTCAAACTAATTTGACTTGCAAGAAATCGTGAGTTAAACTCATTTGACCTGAGTCAAACTTCGTCAACTCGAGTTTGACTTGCCCCTCAAGCTAAGAAACAGGACATGTCCAATTGGGGGCCTGTGTCTGTATCCCACGTATTAGAGATGGACACACTGGAACACTTGTTTGGCACATGTGCTAAAATAGGACAAATGTCATGTGCTCTAGATGTGTCCCTCATGTCAGATTCTAAAAAATGTTTTCTCATTGCTATTTTATACGTTAACTGTTGTAGGGAAAGAGCTCTCACGGTTTCTCATTGTGTAGGTGAAGGATAAAATCGAGATTTGAAGGGATTCCAAGTGTTTTGAAATGTTCTAGTTTCTTGTTTCCCTCGTGTCTTGTTTCCGGGGTCAATGTGTCCCATGTTGGATACTTATATTTCCATGCCCTTTGTGTCCCATGTCCTCATGTCATGTGACTTAGCCCCCAAGTCATTTTGACTTGTTTGGCTTGTGAGCAAGTCGATCTCGGGTATTCACGAGTCTGGTAACAGAGGTTTTGAGGGTCCCAATGTGCATGACATTTCTGAGTTCCCACTTCTTGCATTTGTGATGTTGAAATGGGTTTATTTCTGTATGTGATTTGTACTGTTCATGCAGTTGCAGTCTCTTGCATGAACAAATCAGGTGCACCACTACAATTATCTACACTTTTCAATCTACCACTTCTAGCAGAGGAGATGTTAAGGGTATCTGAGCTCAACGGGCTGGATTGCTCTGGCTTCTCAAACAATCCATCTGCTAAAACATATAATATGTGTCTTTCAGATGAAACCTGTTCATGTCATCATCTGCAAACTATATTCGACAGAAATCTTCAATAATTTGGAATGATTTGACAAATATGATGGACATGCCTCAATTAAGTATGATATTTCTATCCCAAGGAAGTGGGGCTCCTAATGATGTAGTTGTATTTGAATGCATATACTGAGTTATGGCCATCAAAGTCCATTCCACATGCAAGACATGCAGCAATAATCCACTCTGATGAAGGTATGGAACTCGGACTGAAGTCAAGAATATAGAAACCTGATTGAATTAGAATTTGAGACAAATTGTAATATTGATAACTGAGGTTTGACATGTGCATGACCAGTATTGGATGCTCAGACCTTTATAAAGAGATTCTATTGGAAATGTAGAGAAAGAGTGACAAAATCAGTAGTGATCTTGAGAATCATAAGTCCTTATGTTGAGAATGATGCCCAACAAATTCTTCTTGTAACTCAAGGTCAGTATGTAAATTTAGTTCAATAAGACTCTACAGAAAAATAATACCATGTACTAGTGTACAGCGTAGAGATACTAAAGAATTTGGTCCCCCAAATAAGTGAGATCCTTCGTGTTAGTTTATCTAAAACAACTCTCTTTCTCTTTTTAGGTTTTACTTCTCTGTCTGCGCATAAAGTCTCACGTGATGAAATAACAGGGAATTTCTTTTCTATGAAAACTGAAAGATTGAACAGCAAGCTCCACAAATGAACCTTATATGCTAATTTTCACTTCGTCCTCTTTCTAAGGGGATGATCAATCAGAATTAGATTTCAATTCTTGTCGATTTGTATTCAAAGTTGCAATTGTATATAATGTCTTCCATTTTGGCTTTTCTCATCTCATGACATGGTTACTCTCTCGGTTATTTTTCTAGATGTAAGGCACAAGTAAGATGCACTTTGAGTCTTCACTGAAATATGATTCTTTTTCCATCACTGAAATATGATTCTTTTGCCAATGCCAATAACATCTCCATTTTTCCTCAGTATATTTTGAAAGTTTTGTATATTAATAACCAAACATTGCTTTGTATGCGTGTGTGTGTGTATACACCTCACGGGGAAAGCCTCGGACACTTCCCCGCATTTACACCTCACGGGGAAAGCCTCGGACACTTCCCCGCATTTTGCGGATGGTACCCAGTGTAAACCCGTCGGTGCTGATTACGGTTCCTGACCTGGTAGGGACATGGAGTGAGGCACACAACAGAGGCAGCCAACCTGGGGGATCGATCCTGAGAACTCCTGCATGCACCTCAAAGCACTCAACCACTCGAGCTAGGCCACTGGATATATATATGCTTGTGAATGTATATATGTGTTTTTACTCTTTAAAAAATGAGAGATTATTTTATCCAATGCTGGAATTTTTATTGAATTTTTTGTGTCTGTGGCCTATTTGTGCTCCTACATGGGCATTGTGAAAACTGTGGAAGCACTTAAGTAAAATAACTACTCATCAAGATGACATGAACTCCAAGTGGAAAGAGAGGAAACCAGGCCTGACATTGTTTTCTAGAAAATTCATTTGGGAACATGTTTTTCAGAAAATTGATTTGGGAACATTATAGAGCATGATTCGAGGAGTCCTGATCGTGAAGATTTTCTGTAGTCATCATTTCTCACCAGATTATTAAATGGTGCCTTCTACAGTATGACTCATTTTCTACCAGCAAATTTGTGGGTGATTTTCCAAGCTAATTACTGTGTCTTTTTTCCCAGCAAATTTGTGGGCTTTCCAGCAATTTGATGGGTGTTTTTCCGATTTCGTGGGCGATATGATTCTTAGGTTGATTTTTTTTATAAGTCTTAGACTTTTGTGATCAGTATCATTATTTGAAGGTTTTTCCAGAATTATCGCAACCATTTTTGAAAAGATATGATTCTTAGGTTGATTTTTTTTATAAGTCTTAGACTTTTGTGATCAGTATCATTATTTGAAGGTTTTTCCAGAATTATCGCAACCATTTTTGAAAAATTTGTGGGTGATTTTTCAATCTGATTCGTGGGCTTTTTTTCTAGAAAATTTGTGGGCAATTTTTCCAGCAATTTTGTGGGCGCTATTACTTCTGAGTTTGATATTTTTTCCAACAAATTCCTGGGTAATTTTCCAAGCTGGTTCATGGGCTTCTTCCAACAAATTTGTGGGCATTTTTTCCAGCAATTTTGTTGGCATTTTTATTCCAGCGATTTTGTGGCATTTTTCCAACAATTTTGTGGGTGATGTTGCCAGCAATTTCTTAGACAATTCCAGCAAGCGTATTTCAGGTTTATTTTGGGCACTTCTCAGTTGTGTGCCTTTCTCATGGTTTTCAGTGGTTGTGGAGCTGTTCATGGCGCATGCAGTCGTGCCTAACTCAGTTGTGGCCTACATTTGGGTTGTTCGTGGCCCTTTCTGCTTGCACATGGCCATTACATTCCCACAACTTGTCTAGAAACATGAATTAAACAACCATGCTCTATCTCTAGGCAGGCCCATAAAAGTTAAAATGTGGTGGACAAGCCTTCTACAGCACAAGATGGTCAAAATCATCTGAAGACAACACATGGAGAACATCACTGAGTTGTGTATCACTGTTGGAGGTTCAGTGCTGTTGAGAGTTATTTGAATTTACGTGTGCAAGAGATAAAAATGGCCAAAGGCAGATTTTGAGAAATTTAAACTGTGGTTGCAATGTGTTTCTGCCTTTAAGCAGTCTGCAAAATGACCATAGAATCCTCAAGGTGTGCAAGGCCTTTCCCTCTGAAGTTTATTGATGCAGTCAATGATACAAAGCTTCTTGAGGATGACCTCAATGCAACTAATAGAAACTTGATAGTAGACGATAAAGTCATAAAAGAGAGGATTATGGTTTCTTACCACACCTAGCAATGCAATAAAATGAGTAAAGTATGGCCTTAGCCATGATTACAAGTACACTAATGATACATCTGAATGGGTCGTGGTCACATGCACATTTTACACCAATAATTTTAACAATGGATGCAAGGGGAGTTGGGTGATGATGCCACATATCTGGTTATTAGAATGGGTTTTGTTTCATTTCGCATGCCTTCAGGGAATGTTCTTGAGCTAGATAATGCCTTGTATGCTCTTGGCTTGACTAAAGTCATCTTTTAGTTTTATCTATGATAGATCTTAGGTGTGTGGTTGAGTTTGATAATAAGCAAGTCATCATAAAAGAACATAGACAAAAGGATGGTTGAGTTTTGGCCAAAGGTGTGCCAAAAGGTGGATCCAATGAAACATGTTGCTTTAGTGCATGATAGTGACAAGTTGGGAGGGTTTTGGCACAAGATATTTGGTTGCTTGCACTATGGAGTAGTATCACACTTAAAGGACATTGAGCAAGGATTTCCAAACTTCAAGATCCATACGTCGGAAGTGTGCAAGTGCTGTGGACTCGACAAATATGCAAAGACTACTTTTCCAATCAAGGGAGATTCTTGATCTAATTCATTTAGATTTATGTGAATCTATGCCACAAGTAACATTTATTATGTTTCATTTATTTACGATTCCTATTACCACTCAAATTGTACTTAATGATAAAAGCCCTAATCCACAAGGTACAACTCAAGGGCAACTATTAGGACGATCACCATTGTCTCCTCAGTAATGTTGAGAAGTGTAGCAAGGAAGGTCTTCCTCCATGTGGTGGCGTCCTAGCATGGTGGGGGGCAATGAAACTAGCCAAATCGATGTGTTTAATCTCCTTTTTAAGTTTTACTTAGGAAAAAGTACATTAGATGTGTTATATTCTTTTGTTGGCTTAATGAACACCTTTTCTAAGGTTAAAGAGAAAAATAATTTAAGTGACTGGTCTTTTAAACTTGACCATTGATCATCTTAAGAGAGTGGAGGGTTAATCCTAGCCCTTGATCTCATTGAGATGTTAGGGTTTCTCTTGCTCATGGAGATAAAAAAGAAGTCGACTTGGTGGCTGGGCGCATTGTGCATTTGAGAGAGGGAAAATTTTAGCTCGAGGGTTTGCTAGAGGAGAGTTGCAGAGAAGACAGAGGAGAGATTTTTCAGGTGGATCGACTTGCATTCTCAACCATTTGCAGAGGTCGTACTTCAGTCTCTAGAGAGAGTTGTACAGGGTGACGCAGAGGGTCGTACGCACTGCGCAGAGGCTCACAACTAGGTTCTTTTGAGTCATTTTTGTTGGTTCGTTGGATTGAGAGAGGGTCGTACAAGTGTTGAGAAGAATTTTGTTGGGGTTTCTCTCAACTATTGGCACAAATCAATTTTCTTTGTAAGAGGTCTCTATATTTTCTGTTGCATAATAAAAATCCACAAACTGAAGAACTAGTTTTCCCACATTGGGTTTTTCCAAGGGTTATTTTACCCAAAAAGTTTGATGTCTCTCATGTGATATGATTGTTGTTATCTTCGTCATTGTTCCTCAGTTTATTTCTGCTGTGCGATTTTATGTTTTTGAAGAAACCTAGCTGTAACTGTTAAATTACAATTTCAGAATTATTATATGGTGAATAATCTTTTTGGGTATTAAAATTGTTGAAGATTTTTTGGTTCATTTTGGTGGGTTTTAGTGGATTCACATGGTATCAGAGCCGTATTGTTGAAGTAACAACATCATCGTATTGGGTTAAGGAGATCATTTTAAGATCTTGTGCATAATCAATTTGTAAGACAATGCTAGGGTTTGGACATACACACTTTCAACAATGGCTATGACATTAAGAGTGGAGGATAGACTTCAAGGCACTCAGGAATTTCCCACCTGGAAAGAGAGGGTTACCAGAATCTTGGATGTCAATGATGTCCTTGAACATGTTGATGATAAAGCAACAACTCCTACAGATGCAACGTTTTTGGGAGCCTGGAAGAAGGGTGAAGCAAAGGCTATGAGTATAATCCTTGATGGGGTAAAGGATCACATAATCCCACACCTTTCGGGAAAATGTCTGCTAAAGACATGTGGACTGCCTTGAGTGGCCTCTATCAGAGTAAGAATGAAAACATGATTATGGTGCTTTGGGAAAGGATGCAAGGTACCATGATGGCAAAGGGCGAAGGTGTGGTTCCCTACCTCACTCGTCTTACACAGATCAGGGATGAGCTTGCAGCAGTTCGCTCAAAGACAGAGGATTTTGAGCTAGTATGTATAGCCCTGAATGGCTTTTCAAAGTCATGGGACACATTTGTGCGTGGAGTTGTAGCTCGGGAGAAGCTCCTTGAATGGTAGCGCTTATGGGATGATTTTGTGTAGGAGGAGATTCACCTTGGTCAGGCGAGTGGTACATCTACATCACCTCAGATTGTGTATGAGCTGTCTCTTATACAC
>CBVK0103104883.1:0-10067 GCA_900067695.1 Picea abies
TAGAGGGATAGACAAACTTTAAACACATTCTTACATTCCCCGTTAATGTTGACTAGAGGGATAAAACACACTTGGAGGAAGACATAATCATGATTAACATTCCCAATTGATGACAACTTCTCACATCCCCAATAAGTTGAGAAGATGAAGATACTTCACCTCTATCATGGACTTGGTGAAGATACCAGTAGCTTGTTTAGTGGAAAAACACTCCAAACTAATAACACCATATGCAACCAAGTGCCAAATGTAATGGATATCAAGGTCAAAATGTTTGGTTTTAGAGTGATAAAATAGATTATATACAAGGTAAATAACACTTTGATTGTCACATCTCAACTCAGTAGGTACATTTTGAACTAGTCCAAGCTCAATAAGGACATGCTACATTCACACAACTTCTTTAGTTGTCCTATACTTTGCTTCACAAGAAGAAAGAGAAAGTGTTCTCAACTTCTTATGATACCAAGAAATTGGACCAGAAACAAGTTGAAATATATATCTTTCAGTAGAGTGTATGTTAATCACATCTCCTTCCCAATCAGAATTGGTATAACCAAGAAGTGAAATAAAAGCCTTATGAGAATAGAATACCCTGTAATTGAGAGTTTCTTGAAAATATGAGAATCCTTTTAGTTTCTTTCCAATGAATTTCATGAGGATTTTGCATGAACCTAAAAACCATACTAACAACAAAGGAGATATCAGGCCTACTATTAGTTAAATAAATCAAACTACCAACAAGTTGACGATAGAGGGTGGCATCAATAAAAGTTGATTCCCAATCAACTATTAATTTAAATCCTCATTGAAATGGTGTTGGTGAAAGCTTACAATCACTCTTATGAAATCAAGCAAGAAAATCCAAAGAATACTTAGGTTGAGAAAGGAGGATCCCATCAGCCATATTCCAGACCCGAAGACCCAAAAAATAACGAGAAATACCTAAGTCTGTCGTCTCAAAATTATGATTTATATCATTCTTCAATTCCTTTCCTCGTGGTGTAGAGCAGTTAGTGAGGGAGTGCGCTATTAAGGAACTCCGTAAGTGAAGTCACCAGTTTGAAACCTCTGGGGACACCTCAATTCCAACCATGTTAAGGGCTGGTGTGGTCTAGGCCAGTTGCGATCCTCAAGTTATTTTGACAACTTACACGCCCCTAGGTCATGGCATCTCAGCCACATGCCAGTCCCGCAAGTCAGGGATATTTAGCTAACAAAAAGAAAAAAAAAATTCATGGATTAATAAAACCTTGTTACCGATAAGAATTAGATCATCCACACAAAGAAAAATTATGAGGACATAATATTGGAATAAATGAACATGCAGATTTGGATAAGACTGACACCACTTGAAACCACTCTTCAAGGAATGTGTAACAATCTTTTCATACCAAGCCCTAGGTGTGTGTTTAAGACCATACAAGGACTTGTGCAACCGACATACCAAAATTGAAGTGTCATAAGTGATGAAACCATGGTTGCTGCATATAAGTTTATTGATGAAGATAACCATTTAAGAAGGCACTCTCGACATCCATTTGGTGAATTTCCCATTTAAAAGATGCAATAAGAGAAACAATTTTCATCACGGTGTTCATTTTAGTAACTAGAGAAAATGTTTTAGTGTAATCAATACCTTCTTATGTAGAAATACTTTGGCTACTAACCAAGCCTTATGATTTTCCATCTATCCATCTACAGTAAATTTTGTCTTATAGACTCATTTAGATCCAACAAGATTCTGCCCAAGAGGAAGAGGAACTAAATCCTAAGTGTGATTCTTAATCGACGAATCATATTTAGTAGCCATTGATTTCTCCCATTATGGATTTCCTTTATCCTTTGCATAAGTGAAATGATTGTTTCTGTCTAGTATTTTTTCTATAAGAGAAAATTATGATCTAGTCTTATGATTGTTAGATGGAATACCAACATCAAAACCTATAGATTCAAGTGTTTTTCGTGCCCCAAAAGGAAGAGAGTTGGTAGTATGATGAAACACACTAGCATCTTTGGAAGATTTAGGTGGATCATTGGCATCAACAGTGGAAATAGAATCCAATACTTCTATATCACTTGAAGAAGTATTTATAGACACAGGATCAACTGAAAACTTAGGTAAATTCAAGGCAACACGAGGTTCTGCAGAATCTGGTGGTGTATAGATTTCATGGAATTGTACATCTCTATGAATGATAACATCTTGAATAGATGGATCAAACAACATGTTAACTTTATAATCCCCACTACAGCCAATAAAGATTCATTTATTAGATTTGAGCTCTATTTTCTTCCATTTTTCATCAGGAATATGACTCTAACACTCACAACGAAATACCTTGAAATCACTAATATATAGTCTTCTTACACACCTCTTTTCTTGAAGAGTAACCTCAAAATTGTTGTAGTAAGAACCCAATTCAAAATGTAATTTTCACAACAAATTTCTTTAGCCTGAAATCTTCTCTTGAGACCTTTTCAATGTAACATACATATAGCCATTTCAACTATAGTTTTGTTTTTCCTTTCTACAATCCCATTCTGTTGAGGTGTGTAAGGAATAGTCCTTTGATGTTTAATTGCATGCTTTGATAAATATGTCCTAGATTGATTTTTTGTGTACTCCCCTACATTATCAATACGAAGTGTCTTCATATATTTTCTAGATTTCTTTTCAACCAGGGCTTTAAATTCTTGAAATACAATAAATTCTTCATTTTTGTGTTTCTAGAAATATACCCAAGTTTTCCTTTTGTAGTCATCAAAGAAAGTGATGAAGTAGAGAGCACTTGATAAAGAGGAAGTCTTAAGAGGACCACACATGTCACTATGATCCAATTGCAAATATCCTTGGGCATGCCAATCTTTATCTTGTTAAAACTTTTCCCTGTAGTGCTTGTCGAGGACACAACCTTCACAAATACCATCAATAGAAGAAATTGGAGGTAAGCCATGTACTATATTAGACAATAGTTGCATTTTACTAAAATTCAAGTGACCTAATATTTCACACCATAGCTTACTTTGTTCATCAATATGTGCGACATAAAAATAAAAAGCTTGTTTACTAGAGGAGGTAAAACCAATAAACTTAAACAAACCAACATCGTGATCAATAAGGCCAGGTGAAATACTTTTGAACTCATTATTAATATCTTTCAAGTGAAGCTACAAATTTATACCCTTTTTGAAAAGCACGATAAACTGAAAGCAAATTGATGAGCATGCCTTCAACATTAAACACATATTCCAGTACACCATTAGGAACATCAACAATGCTAGACCCAACTACTAAAAGATTTTTACCAACACTAATTAAAACTTTCCGATCCAAACAATTTTCTTTGTTATAGGAGGTAAATAAGGAAGCATTACTAGTCATGAGATTGGAGGCACCTGAATCCAAGATCCATTCTAGAGAAGAGGAGATGGATTTAGTTGGATGAATTGAATATCCAGTAAGAGCAACCTATTATTCTTTAGAAAATTTCTTCTTGGCTTTAGCAAGCTCATTATGCCCCTTAAATCCATTTTTTCAGCATCATTGGTCTTTTCACAGTACTTACATGGTTTCCACTCTTTCTTCTACAAAGCACCTACATTATCATAATTAGAAACCTTGTTTGAAGTACTAGGAACATTAGGTTTAGTGTCCTTTTTAGGACCTTTGTAGGGATTCTTCTTACCATGAGTCAAATGTTCCTTCCCAACAATAATTTGACCGAATGATAGTAGCATGTCCTGTTCATAGATTAATTCTTTGTAGAAGCCTCCAAAATTAGGTTTAAGAGTTCCTTAGACATTTCAATGGCTCTATTTCTCGTTTGAATGAACAAATAATATATGTTAGGCATTTTATTCTCTACTATAATAATGAGTGTTGCATCATTCTTCTTATAATCAGAACCACAATTATTCAGTTTCTCGTAATAACTCTTGAGTTCTGTAAGAAATTGTTTGATCCTTTCAAAATCCTCAGGATCTAGTTCATTTTTTTTTCTAGATAATAGGCAGAAATGTCATCAGTTTTGTCATACATATGATGCTAGAATCTTCCATACCTCTACAAGATCATCTTCAGATTCAATTTGTACTTGTAGGCTATGATATACAGTTTGACCAATAAGACCTCTTTCATGTTCACAATGTTCTTCCCATACAACCACATCCTTTGCATATGCTGTTTTTTTGATGTCACCATTAACAATCCACCATAGATTATTTCCCCCGAGAACATCGATCATCTTACATTTTCAAATAGTGTAGTTACAACCATAGTTACCAAATTCAGTCAAATTAGGCTGAAGAATTCAAAAATTCAATAGTTCGATTCGATTCAGCCACTAATACATCAAATTTGATTCGATATGGATATGGGTAAAAGAGTTTAACGATCTTAGGTGTGATGGATCTTATACATGATTATTCCGCATTCAAGCCTGGTCACGAGTTCATTCTTTCAAGTCCAGTTGACCGCTCTTTAATCCTTCCCAGTTCTCTGCATATAAAATGGAGGCCTAGTTGGTCGAATGTGTACCAGGTGTAGCACCATCACTAGGATACCGAGGTCAATTGAAAGAAGCCCCCTACATGGAACTTCAAGACTAGGTGGATAATGAGATGGACCAAAATAATTAGTGTACGAAGGAGGTTTTGTCTCCTCTATTAAGTTGGAAGAATTAGTGGTGTGGTGTGGAATAATAACATTTGATTTGAGGTTGAGGTTGTTTATCTCCTGAAAAAGATAAAACTTTGTAGATACAACCTTGTGTCCCTGTTTTTGTCCGGGAAAATTTATACAATACTAGATACATGAACAACATTTATGTTCAATTAGTATTAGTAAATGTTTCAAATTGCAAACAAAGAAAAACAATTTACCCAGGGGAAAGGAGCTAAAACAAAGGACCATTTTTATTTTTTTTGGGAAAATAACATGTTTCTAGTATTTGTAAGATGTATACTCCGAATTTTTTCTGTATTGAATTTTAGGCAATCAATTTTTTTTTGCATCGAATTGAATCGAATTTGAATTTGAATTTGAATTTGAACTTGGTAACTATGGTTACAACTAGTTAATTTAGGAACATGAACCACCTTGTAAGCCATTATGATGATATACAATCAACTGATAAAAGAATGCAAAATCACTCAATTCTGACTGCAAATATGAATTTCGTTTGAAAAATTAGGCAAATTAAAAAAAAAAACCAGTTCAAAACTGAGTTAGAATGAGCAAGTTATGATAATTTGAAGTTCTTGAAATGAGGATGAGGCCTACCTATTTGAAAACTATAAATTCTAATAGACTGAAAGGTATAATTGTGAAAAAATAACCACACCACTATATTGTAGATAGAAATTTGAACTCATAAAAAAAATTGCATTGTAAATGACCATCTGGATTATGAGATCTAGTTGTTACAAAATTACTATCATTTCCTAGATGCCAATCCCCACAGGTTGAATTAAATAACACTACTGGAAAGTGGTAGATGCTGGAAAAAATTGATGTATAAGATTCTTACTTACATTGGCTGAAGAGTAATCCTCTCACTTGATGGCTGAGAGACTTATTTGATGACTGGAAAAAAACCACCATGTGTCATGACTATTCCTGCAACCACAACGTTCTTTAAAAAAAAATATTCTTCTACCTTGAGAAAGATGCACCACTAACGAAAAAATTTAGATCTACCGGTGACATAGGTCATGACAAACATATACAATAGTCACATAAATAGTGTATATATAACAATTTATGAATTAATGGACCAAATTAATGCAAGGAGGTGGAGAATGGCGACCAATATTCAGCCTGCTACACAACATTGAATGCTACAGAAGGTGGATTATAGGTCGTTGGATCTGAAAGAAATTCATATCCGATGGCCTATAATCCACCTACTACAACATTCGATGCTACATAACATGCTGGATATTGCTCGTCGTGGAGAATCATGTTGCTTGTACAACCGATTTGTACATTCCATGTGTAGAGAAGAAGGACAAGATTTACTAGGAGAGACTGTATAGTTCGATGAAGATCTATGACTGAATTGTTGAGGTTGTACGATCCACATGGAAAACCTATAAAAAAATTAGGAAGAGAAGGGTCGTACGCATGATTCAAGCACAATGGTATACATATCGGTTGTGGGAGAGATTCATACATATCTGTACAACCACAAATTGGTGGAAGAATGCCATACAATCATAGAGATTGCTAAAGAGGAAGCTCCATACATAAATTTTGGTGGTTGAGAGAATCTGTATGACCTCATGGAGGGGAGGGTTGTAGGGTTAAAAAACCCTTAAATTTTATAAGTCACGACTATGAATTTTTTTACTTTCACCTTTTAAAAAAAATTATGTTTTTTGATTTGGAATCAAAATTAACCAAAAAATAAAATTATGCCCAAAAAAATTTAGGATATAGATTTGTAAAACAAAATACCCCACGCCTTTATAGGCTTTTAATAAGATCTAGAGAAAATGAAGGTCAAATTTAACAAGTAAATAGTCAATATTGATTAATTTGCATGTTTTGGATGAAATGGCAATGCCAAATTTGTTGAAAAACGCTTAGAAATTGAAGAAATCAAGCATGTGGTCCAAATTCAATTTGCAGATCTATGAAAAGCAGGGCTTAAAAATCAGATATGAGATGCTAGACTAACATATATGAAGAATACAATAGATCTACTTAGATTTCATGCCAAAAAAATTCAATACAATGAATTTTGTCCAAGGAGTTAGATCTAGGCAACATGCTTGGATACCATGAAAGACTACAAACATATAGATAAACATATAACAATAGATCTATCCTATATATACTCCTACAGAAGGCATTAAATCATTAAAATAGATCTAACAAACAAAAGAGAAGAGGCAAGAAATTTGCATGGTAAAACCCCAAGGTGGGGAAACATCCATGAAAGTAGGCCTTCTATTCTTCAAAACTCTCTGAATTACATTAGCTAGAGAACACTCAAATATGGAGTTCATATGGGATCCATACAACTCTCAAGCCACACACAAGAACATTATAATTGAGTCTCATTTGCCTCCATCATAAAGGTTAGAGGGACGAGAGAATGTGGGATAAAATCACTTTATATATTAGTGAAGAAACATGAGATCATATCCCATGATGAATGTGGGATAAATTCACTTTATAAATTAATGAGTTAATGAAGAATAATATTCCCAATAGTCTAATAATGCCTCATTGTGTATACAAAATGCTTTATCATAATGATAGACAATACAACGATAAATGTGGTCACTAGACAAACATTAAACACATTCTTACATGTGTGTGTTTGTGTGCACTGATTACATTGGCTATCCCTTCAAGATGCTTTGTCCTTCAAGCATTTTATGGACAAGCTTACCTCTTTGTTCTAGCTTGTAATGTCTTTTTATTAATCTTTGTTATTGAAGTTTTCGTGGTTGACGATATGAGGCAATATGAGTTTTGAAGCATTGATCATAATTGTCTTATTGTGAAAGGGGCAGACCACCCTAATTCAATTTTCTGCAGAATTGTGTGGCGATGACTAAGTTGATTTGGGAATGATAAGGTTCTACACTTTAACTTCTCTTACATATAATAGGATCTTCACTTAGTTTCTCACATTGATTTAATATTCGGTTAGTTCGTTGAGTAATGCAATGTTTTTTATACTTATAATGATGATAAATCATCTTTGTATCTTGTGTCTAATTTTTAGAACCTTTGACTTTTGATACTTCTGATGGTTTGTTGGTTGATTATATTTTGATTCCCTTTCCCAAGGTCTTGGTTTTTACATTTAAAGACTTATCTATTTCAATTGAATCGGTCATCATTTCTTTATTAACCAATGATTTTTGATGATAAGTTGCTCTGATGTTTTTCGTTGCAATTTATTTTCAATTTTTAACTTCTTAATCTATGCAATCAAGTGTTGACTATGATTCTTAAGGTGAGAAATCTCTTCATCTTTATTAATGATAACCATTTCAACTTCTTTTTGCATATCTTGTAATGACTTGTTATTATCCCGAAGGATCACTCGTGAGATATCTTTAAGGTCTCTTGATGAAGGCACTACTAAATCTGACTTAATTGTAATGTCTTGCAATGTTATTTCCTTATTCTTATTGGAGAACATCAAATACCTTTTCTCCATGTTTAGGATGAAGGTATCCAATGTTTCCAACCAAGTTGAACCAAGAATTATATCAACCTTTTTTTTAATACATAGTTGTAACATTGAGTTGGGATATGTATTTATAATCATCAATTGTTATTTGCAAGTCTTTAATTTCATATTGTCCATTACAAACTATACTTGGCATTGAAATTAATAATTGATTTTCCAAGTCGATGTTAATGTAGTTTCCCTTATAGTGCGAAGAAATGACAATGCTAATCTATTTTTCTTAAATACTCCCTTTGAATGTTAAAAACCTGAGACATGAGGTTGAAAAAACTTTATAAGAAAACCTTCCTTCCTTATTTTTATCGAAATACATTTTTAAAAACCCATTTTTCCCTGGGGCAATTTTTTTTTATAAAATGATTTATACAGAGGGGTAATATGATTTATATCTCCCCATTGATAATATGTGATATTTAATATTTACCAACAATGGAATAATTGCTTTTGCCCTTTTGATCTATATTGCATAACATATGCCTTAATGTGCCTTTGTTTTGTTCACTTCATTCAAACAATGTTAAGCTATTTTGGCACTTTGATTTTAAATAAGATATAGAACCGTGATAAGATACCTATGTCATCAAGTGGCCCACCTTATGATTAATTAAACATTAAAATTTGTTTTTGTTTTTAAATCTTCTTCCCAAATTGAAAAATGGTTGTTCTAGGTTTCTACACCCACCACCAGTTGTTGGTTACCCCACCACATTCACACCCTTGACCAACACAATCATTTTATTTTCAATTCAATTTGTTTGAGCGCTATGACCATCACTGGTTTAACAAAAAATGCGACTACAATTTGAGTATAGTAGTCCTATAACTGTGAAATCACAAGCAAGGCTCTCTTGATTTGATCTTTGTTTTTGCTTTTTTTATCACTCACGATGCAACAACCTGGATTTTGCTTTATGATTTGTTGGTTGGGTACAGTGGCGTGTAGATTGTTCTATCTTGAGTTATTTATAGATGTCCCTTTTTTTTTATTTATGAACATGAATTTTAATCTTGTGCTTCAAATATTGACAACAAAATGATCTTTAATAAAATTCTTGAATTTTTAAATGGCCAAAAGCTTTAATGTGGTCAAAGACCTGGATATTAGAGAAACTTTGAAAAAAATTGGGTGGGGCCAAAATTCACATTAATTGGGACCTTAAATGAGTGTGGCTAAAGGCCATATCATACAAGGTTTGATAAGAAGAGTGGCCTAGGGCTAAATAAAAAACATAGTTATGATACCAAAAGAAATGAACAAAGTTCATTTACTGAATATCCAATGTAAAATGGAAAATAGGTTGAAATTGATATAGCATGAGTAATAAATATCAATAATAAACAAAAGGTAGGTTGATAGGAACAATGCCATGTGATGGTGTACTTATAGCATTGACTAGTCACAATGGTTAAGCCAACCTAAGGAATTGACCCCATGACCTCCTACTCATCTAAGTGATTGTTCCACCAAATAATTTGAAAACAAAACCACTTATAAATCTTCCATGGTCATGATATTCAACCCAGTTTGGATCAACAAAACCATGTATATATATATATATATATATATTTCTCTGTGAGGTCCATGTCTTTCTTAGTAGCATATTAGATAATTTAAAATGCCACACAAATATATGAAGACCCTCTTTGCATCTCTCCAATGTTCCTTCCTTAGTTTTAACATATACTTGCTCAAAACTCCCACTACATGGGCAATGTATGGTCTAGTATAGATCATAATTTCACAAACACTTTGTTGGTGCAATTATTTGCATAATATATTACCAAACATATTATCAACCGAGATTCGTAATCAAAAGAGTTGATGCACTATATATGCCGATAACAGATAGG
>CBVK0103104901.1:0-11104 GCA_900067695.1 Picea abies
GTCCTCATCCTGCTGTTGTTTGGTGTTTTCCGGTTCTTGTTTTTTATTGAGAGGACATTCTCTTAGTAGGTGCCCATGTTCATGACATCTTTTGCATTGAAACATGATCTGTTCTTAGTATATGCTCTGTATCCATTCCTCATCCCTAAACTCCAGGCTTATGGCTTTTGGGAGCGCCCCCAAAACATCCATTTCTATGCAGATCCTTGCATAAGATGTGTATCTTCCTTTTAATGTTGCTTCTGATGTCTTGACATATTTTCCCAGCTTGTTCCCTATTGCTTTGAAGGTGGACAACAATCAATAATCTAGTGGTAAGCAGTAAAGCGTCAACCAAACTGGGACATTTCTAAAGGTTTCTTTCTCTGGGGAGAATTTTTCCTTCCATGGACGCATGTACAGCCCTGCTGAGGCATGTAAATATGCCCCCCCCTCAAATATTTTATCCCTGTCATCCAGGTTCATAAAGATTGTTGTGAAGAAACCTTTCGATCCCAGGTGGAGTTCAACTTCTCCACTTGGCTTCCATTGATATTTTATCCAGCTGCACAACGTTTTTCGGTGGGCCACATGCCCATGAACTTGCATATCAATGCATGCGTCTTCATTTGATCATGAAAGAGTTGTGTTTGGGGGTCTTCTAGTATAACTTTGGGGATCAATGCCGTCTTAGGTTTACATGGGTTGCACCCATCTACCCCATTGGGGTTCACCATTTCTTGCGTACCGTTCTGGGCTTCTCTGGCATCTTCCCCCACACGATCACTTTTTCCTTGGTTTCCCTCATGATTCTTTTCTGACCCTGGTCCCGAGATGCCTATCAGAGGTTCCTTGAAATCGACGCCGCGTGGGCCTTTCCCTCTGTCCACCACTACTTGCTTGTAGGAGGGGGTTCCACTCCCTCCCCCTTTGGTAACCATGCTGGCCGCTGCTGAAACCGTAAATGTTAAACCCTAGATTTAATTTTTCGTGAGAGCCTCTCTACAAAGACAATTCATGACAAATCTTTTGGTTATATATATCATTATTGATATGTATAATCCTTATTTTTAATCTTTTTCTACCATCATATGACTTCAAATTTAGTGCAATCAATTTAATAAAAAATTTAACCTTGATTCAGTATTCTTTCATTTGCTTTGTTCATTATGAGTAAATAGTTTTTCCTTTAATTTTTTTTTTTAAATGATTTAGAAATTGAAGTATATAAATAGATCTAGGATACCAATTTACTTTAATCTCATCAATACTTCATGTTCATATATTACATGAATTTAGAATTTTTTTATGATTTGTTCACTTAAACCTTGTTAAATCATTAAAAGTTTTATAAAGTTTTTATTCCATTTTTAATTGTTCATACAAGTAAAAGGAAAAAATGCAAATAGTTATTTATAACTAATTCAGAAATCATAAATGCATTTTGAATAAAGATTAAAATGATGTGTGATGGTGCCCACAAAATTAAGATATGTTTATTTATTTGTTCAAATAAGTTTTAAAATTTTAAAATTTAAATAAATAAGTGTTGATCAAGATTTGATTTCTCTAAAGTGGTTTAGTATCTATACATAGTTATATATATTGTATGTCTAGCACTCAGTACAAGCTACAAATGCATGGAAGTGCCTAAGAGTTTCTCCATGAGGTTTTCCATGGAAAATATTTAAAATAAAAATAAGCACCCAATTTGACTTAAAATGTCATCCAATGTCTATCTTATTCCTTGATTGATACTTGGTTGTACCCCAAATGATCATTCAAAAATGAATAAATTTCTCTACCTACAACTCCTAAAATTTATTTGACGAAATAAATTGGAAAAGTGGCTTTAACCATGAGCTTTGTTAGCTTGTAAAAATCCACACACCTGTTTTCTTTTATGAGATAAATAATTCCAACATCAAACATGTCCAAAATGACATCTAAGAATCAACATGAAAAACACTCTTAAAACGTTGTTCAATAAAAATTAGAAATACCATTCAAGTATTAAAACCTTTATATCATTTTGAATCTCGTGATTTCCTCATGAAAAGTACTATTGTAATCTAAGTTGAAAAATAGATGACCAGCAAAACGCTATAAAAAAATTAAGACCCTTTATTGTTTGTTGATTTTCGTTTATGAAATTTTTATGCTTCTAACTTATACAATTTTGTATTTCATTTTTTTATTGATGACTTTCAGTTTGTTGCATTTCAATAACACATCTGTCATATTTTCCATCACTACAAAGTATGGTTTTCTACCATTTCTTCTTGGTCTTCAACAAATTTTTGATGATCTCGACTTGGGCATTCTTGGACAGTGATCTTCAACGTGGTGACCTTCAAGGTTATCTTCTGCAGCATCCCCCTTGGTATCTTTATCATTCACTTGGTCAGTTCTCCCATTGTCATTTTAAGCCTTTGTAAGACTTTCAGGGCTTCTTCTTCAATATCTTCTTTGACACCTGCAAAAATAACAATATTGTTACAAAATTGAGGGAAATCTTCAGTTTTAAAAAAAAACTTTTGTCTTTGACGACAATCTTCCACACGGTCTTCAACTTTCTTTATCCCTTCAAAAGATCTGTCATCTTCGATGACACCCAAATTCATTTTTTTTCCCACAATTCTTTCTTTAGGTTTTGCTTCATCTTTCTCAAGCTCTCCAATCTTCTAAAGTTTTCTTAGAAAATTCTTTTCACTTTCTAATGTACTCTGTCGTGTCTTCTCCGCAGACACATCTTTTCACTTTCTAATGTACTCTGTCGTGTCTTCTCCGCAGACACATCTTCCAACTCTTCTTGTTTTTCACAGGCCATATTCACAGGTTTCATCCTCCATTGGTCCTTTGCTTAAACATCTTTCCTTTATTGTTTTTATCAAATATAATTCTCAAAGCTCACACCTTCTGCACACCAAGTCTTCTCTAGGACTTCAATTATTGCTATCATTTCTCTTACTTCAGTTTTCCTTCTATCGTCATTTCTAGGGTTCAGCAGCTAGTGAACCGAAAAAAAATAAAATTTTTAAGGTTTGTTTTGGCCTTACCAGTTAGAGTGTGAGTATTTATATTCATTATTACTACTGAAGAGTAATTTGTTTAATAAAACAGTATTGTTGAAGGTATATTTTTGTACAGGGCGTTGTGTAATGAAAAAATAAAAATCTAAAACCTAAAAAAAAAAATGGGTGACACATGTAATTGCGAATCAAGGTTCCCAGTCTCTGCATTTCTGCGAATCAAGGTTACCAGGTTCACTGTGAAGGCACCAATTTCAGTGAACATGACTGTGATAGTTCGCATTGATGACTGTTTTGAAAACAAAACATGAGAAAACAAGGTGCACTCTTGACCATGCCCGGATCTTGGTTTTATTGCAAAAGAAAAAGAAAACATTTATCTCACCTACTTTGAAAGCAGGTGTGCAGGATTATTGTGGAATCCATCGGATACTCTTGCATCTAAATTTATGTATTAACTTGGAAACATTGATTTACATCGACATACATACATTAACCCCGAGGTCTGAAATTTTATGTGTTGCCCAGAGTACAACTGGGCACATTGTCTCAGGAGGCCCACGGTCGCCCACCTTATAAACTTCCAGATGGGAAGTACCATTTGCACACAAACTACAGTTCGGTCTGCACCAGCAGGCCCCAAAACATAACCAAGCACAGCAGCCCACAAAGGAATGGCACATGCACCGCCCTCGCCACTATCCACCCGCCACAGCAACCCTCCAGCCCAGCGACTGCATACAGAAAAACTCCAACGCCTTGGCTAACTACGAAGTAAAGCATAACGAGCGACAAGACAGTTATCTGTTTTCCTCTGATGAGGCGGTTCCTCTTCCGCATGGCAGCTAGGCTGTAATATTGTTCCTGCAACACAGATATAAAGCTGGCCAGGTACCCAATCATGTTTATATACACAAGGACACAGAAGAAGAAGGCGAGTATCGGAATTGAATTGGAACGAAGCTCTCTTGAATTCACATATTTATCGAATCCTACGGTGTAATACATAAGCAGGAAGAAGGCCAATATGTAGGCCATGGTATGGGCCAAGACGATTGTGAAAAACCAGAGGAAAGTTACTGCCAGGCGCTTCCAAAACCTGGGAACGACGGTCGTAGTGTTCGCAAAGGAAACTACGTTGGCCGTGTACATGGAGGCCGTCGTGTACATCACCGCCGCAGTCGACAGCATCCAAAATTCAAAAACTCCGTTCGTCATCCAGAGCGGTTGAAAGCCCCTCGATTCCCAGGTTATCGGCTGTACCAGCGTAGTGACCTCATAAACGGTGTGCTGATTCGATTTATATAGCTCTAGAGCGCCGGGCATTAGGCATAGCACCAGAGTTGCAAAAGACAGAGGGAGAAGCAGGGTGAAAGCGAGAGTGCGCACTAGTTCACTGCGGGAGGAGCAGAGGACGATATTGAAGGCCTCTTCCCGGACGCCGAGTAACGGGAGCTCCTCTGCTTCTCTCTCCATGGCTTTTGCTTTGACCGCGGATATCTATCAGAAACCCTGAACCCTTAATATATTGTTGCCCTGCCTCCTCCTGCTAAACCAAGTTCCCCGGTGGGATTCTTTTATGTATGATAAATGCTCCAGCAACGGGGCAGGCTTGGTCAACCTCGCTTCTGTATGGATGGGGCGACTGTATATATTTGATTTTCGCATTTTTAACTTGCAGCAGGAGCACTGAGTATGGCATCTTTTATTTTAATGGAAATTTCACTTTCCGCTGACCTATGCGACGCAAACCGGAGTGTTTGTCTGTGTCTATTTGGGATTTTTCACGTCGTATATGAGTTAATCAAATATAGTTGGGAAAATTTCATTGTTACGGAAGAAAAAATCTACATTGTTCTAAACTGTTTCATTAAAAAAAAAAATAAAAAAATTACTGTTTCATTTAATTCCCTTTTAGGTTTCATTTATCTTTTTTAAGAATTATGTTCTTCTGAATTCTAACCTTTTCAATTTTTGCTAAATTTTCTAGTAAAATTTAGTAAAAAATAAATAATTTTTATGGTAAAACTTTTACACGCTCTCCCTTCACGTGTACCAGAATGTGTTTTATCTATTTTTCTCTCGTTCTGTTTCGTTCTGTTGGATAGACTTTTCTAGTGGCTTTTAAAATTTTTATTACTATAAATAATTTGTTTTATATTAATATATAAATAATTAAAAATATGTGTTTCTTGGTGAGAGGTCACAAATTCAAATTCAAAAAGGTAGAGTATGTATACTTTAATAGATTTATCTTAGTAGACTTGAACGGAAAGAATCCTTTATCCCATAAACAAAAAAATTCCCATACACCAATTTGATGTCTAACTTAATAGTAATCTTAAAATTAAATTATTATAATTATTATTATATTAATATCTATAACATATATTTAATTATTTATAAAAAATTACATTATTTATAATGTATAAATATTACTTTTATTTTTTATTATTTATAATTTTTTTTTTCTAAAAAATTAGATTATTTATAATCTATAAATATGACTTTTATTGTTTATTATTTATAAAAAAATATTCTTTCCTTCTTAACTGATACAAATACAACTCACAAACCTAAATTTTTGTCTTCATTCATATTTTCTTCTTTGTTTTAATTATTTATAATAAATATTATTTTACCCTTAACCAATACAAATACAACTCACAAACCTAAATTTTTGTCTTCATTCATATTTTCTTCTTGTTTGTTTGTTTATGCAAATTTACCAGCTGTCCAAATTTCAATAAATAAAATAAAATGATAATATATTTTTTTATGTTCAATATGTTATCATATTAAAAAATATTTTTATATATTTATTCAATGTGTTATTATATTGAAATTGTTTTTTTAGTGGTTATAATAATAATAATAATAATTTATTTTTACCTTATTTTTGTGGATTTGAACTTGTGACTTTTTAAGAGGAAACACATGTTTTTAACCATTAGATCCACTCAAGCTATATATATAAAATTTTTAATTTTAATTTTTTTCTACCATCATATAACATCAAATTCAATGTAATCATATAACTTAATATACCCTCAATAAGTGTGTGCAAACATTACAAATATTACCCCCAAAAATTGTGATGCTTCTAAGTGTATACAATATTACCCCAAAAGTTGTGAAGCCTCTTAAAATGACCAATTTTGATTATTTCTAGCTCTCATCAATTCACCAAAATCTATAAGATGTGGACTTAATTATGTATAATTTTTAATTTTAATTTTTTTCTACCATCATATAACATCAAATTTACTATAATCATATAACTTAATATACCCTCAACAAATGTGCAAACATTACAAATATTACCCCCAAAAATTGTGATGCTTCTAAGTGTGTGCGATATTACCCCAAAAGTTGTGACGCCTCTTAAAATGACCAATTTTGATTGTTTCTAGCTCTCGTCAATTCACCAAAATCTATAGGATGTGGACTTAATTGCTATTATTCTTGTTCATTGTGAGTAAATAGTTTTTTCTTCAATTTTATTTCTTAAATAACATAGGATTTGAAGTATATAAATAGATTTAGAATCTGGGTTTACTCTAATCCTATACTTCAGGTTCATATATTATATGGATTTATAATTTTTTTTATAATTTGTTGTCTTAAACTTTGTTACATTATAAAAATCGTTGAAAGTTTTACAAAGTTTTTATTTTACCTCTAATTGTTCAAAAGTTTTATAAGTTTTTATTTTTCTTTTAATTGTGTTCATAAAAGTAAAAGGAAAAAATGTAAATGATTATTTTTAACTAATTCAATTTTGAATATAATTGTTCAAATTTTATAAATTTTTTATTCTACCTCTAATTGTTCATATAAGTAGAAGGAAAAAATGTAAATAATTATTTCTAACTGATTCATGAATCATAAATGCATTTTGAATAAAAATAAAAATGATGTGTGATGGTATCACACAAAATTAAGATATGTTCATTTATTTATTTGTTCAAATAAGTTTTAAAATTTTAAAATTTAAATAAACAAATGTTGATCAAGATTTGATTTCCCTAAAGTGGTTTAGTATTCATACATAGTTATATATATTGTATGGTTTGTGGGTGAATCTATGCAATGCATATATTGTTGCATAAAAAAAAAATACAAAATATGTAGTACAATCATGGAATATAGGAATTCTCATTAATTATGTTTTTAAACTGTTTTTATATGAGTGTATTGCAACGATGACTCTACACTATGAACCAACACACAATGATAATCACAATATATGTGCAAATATTTACTAACCCACTTTTAAACAAGAAATTTTAAATAAGTTGTGCCTATGTTAAAGGGTAATATTAGATGAGATATTAAATAACATATCTTTAGTGAGTTCATATATCTTTTCCAACTCTAAGGGTTAGTTTAATTGGTTAAACCTGTTAAACCACCCACCTAATACATGTTGTTGATGGGGATGCCATATCTACCCAAAGCATATTTCTAACATACAAATCATAGATAGCAAGTTCAAATATGGTGGAGTCCCTTAGGATAACCATAGTAATGGCTCAACCGCCAACCACAATAACCATTGGTTGACCCAATAAAATCCAACATTACAACAAACTCCATGTTAAAAACTCTCTAAACAGTAAGAAAAAAATGATAACTAATATTGCAAATATAGTAACATACACCAATATTAAAGAACACTGGCATTCTTCAATAATATGTAGCCTTCTTATACCTAGTAAGAATGAGGCTACCCACTAAGAATGAAAATAAGGCTCATTAGTGAATAGGAATAAATCTCAAGTAATGAATCAAATAGAATGCATGTAACATATTTAATGAATTAATATTTACTAGAATACTATTTAGAATACTATTTATAAGAAGATCTATGTGTGGGGGTTGTTTAAAGATTTTGAATATGCCATGAAAAAATCAATACATACACACTCTTTGTCTTCGTTTTATGGCATGTAAAGTGAAGTATCAACTATACGTGGAAATGACTGGGTGGAGAAAATTAGGCTTTAGTAGTGAATCATCTCATAAGGATCCAACAAGAATCGGGTGGAGAAAATTAGTATTTAGTAGTGAATCCTCTCATAAGGATCCAATAAGAACTCTTTCACAGTGACATATAGAAATTACTAATGGAATTGATAAAGAGAAAATTTACAGCAATAGTGTATGGTGTCGTCAATTATATGATCCTAGACATAGAATGTCATTGGTTTTTGGTGTTATCCTGATGAAACATGAATAAAACATATCATCTCTTCTACCATATGAATTTAATGTCGATAAATATGTTGTCAACATAAATATACTATCCCATGTCACATATCACCATATAACATGGCACAACCCAATCAAATTGCTACACATTTAAATATTTTTGGTGGACTTTGTCATTCACTCATAAAGGAATTTTGAATTTCGTTGGAAACACTGCACAATAGATTTCATTTCTTTACGTGTTTACACTGTAAGGAATTTCCATTATGAAATGTATACCCTAATGCAACCTTTGAGTTGTTCAATCACTATTGATCATTGATGTTGTTAGAATATCATCTAATTATCGTGTTGTTCATTCTTTGGCATCAACCATGATAACTCAGGTATGGGACTTAGCTCAGACGTGGAATGTTTTGCAGGTCGAGTCTAGCTGGGTAGTCCACACATCCATCGTCCATTCCTTAGGCACGGGGCATAGCTCAGGCATTGAGTTCCCCTTATGTAATCCTCTTATAGAAGTAGATGTTCTCTGACACCTTTTTAGTCACCTCAAGGCTGTCAGATCCATTAGACAATCATTGGTGCCATTTTGACTGTTCACGTGGACTTCTAGCCATTTGTCCTCTAATTTAGGTCCATGCGATACATCACCCAAGTAGAAACTTTTGTCCCATGCAATACATTGGGGCAAATGAAACTTTGGGTCTAATATTTCTTGAACTCTCTCCTAGAGTAAAGTCCTAACCCAACATGAGAGTCTAGGAGCAACTATAGGCAAGCCACCCATTGTCACCTCAGTGACCTTGCCTCTCACTTTAAGGCTAAAAAAAGGATTCCTAACGTAAGGGAGTTTCCCTAGAGGTCAAACTAATTCAAGTTGTTGACTATTGAAATAGATCTCTATGACTTGGTTTTGCTAAGACAATTTGACACTATCATTCTCAAGGTAAAGCCAACCCCAAGTAAGTGTCACTAATGAGTAAAGTTTTTGGTGAAAAATGTACATAGCTTAAACAAATTCTCATTCAAAGTTATGAAATCTCGTTCGATCACCATATACCATGAGATATTTTCAATCACTCACACATTTACTAAGAGATTACATCAACCCAGGATTAAGAATTTCCAATGAGATTCCAAAATTTAAGTGCAAGAAAAGACTCACCACATGTGTTGTTGTTAAGCTTGGTAGAAAATAGTGCAATAGTTTGAAAGGTGTATATCAAAGGACACATTGTAATACTTCCATGTGGAGATGCTCAAACAACTTTCCATGAGTCTCTATTGTTAATGGCCACTATCTTGGTGCAAGTGTTACATATTTGACTTCAGATTTTAGATCATTCACAAATAAATTGAGAGACCAATCGAGTGAATTAAATTTTCTAAACATTCAACATCTCCTCGAAATGCTAGAAGAAACATTACCATTCTATGTGTTCATTCCAAAAATACCATTCACATTTATATGCTCATTTTCATGTGTTTGCTTAAGTGTGCCAAAAAATGACAAAACTTATAACTGCTCAAGAGGAATAGATAACACAATAATGATATTCACATTACCTCAAATCCAAGAACCATGATTAGTAGTCATTAAGTGCTATAATTAATAAGCAAATAAGGGTGTCCATAGTTCTTTCAACAAAGATATTATATGCCAATTTCAATGCACATCAACTTGTTCCCATCACATATCAAGAGGACAAAACTTACCCAAACAATGGTGCAATATATCTCAAGCATTTAACCATTGAAATGAATTTCTTAGAGTTTTAAAATGTATGTGGTCTAAGAGAACATAAACTTTGTATTGAAACCAGTGTTGAGAACCCTTAAAATAGTATAACGTTGGACTTATAACCCCCAACGTTCCACTACCTATGGAATTGGTTTGCTTTAGGAAATATTTAGATTAAATATGAACCCAACGTTATAGATAGAATAGAAATCAAAGCACCATTGTAGAACTCACAAACCCTTGTCACAAATACAATAAAAGTGACATAATAGAGGTCCCTCACATGCAAGTATTTTAGCTGAATAACACAAAGTATTTATGCTACTAGATATGCAATATTCACCAATTAATAAACTCAGATCTAGAAAGACAGGAATTTAAATCGGGACATTAAGTTGTAGAGACACCAGTCATCTCAATCATTAGCTAAGTTGTTCGCACAATTTTAGCATTGATTTAATATGTTAGGGTGCTTGGAACATATAGGGGACTGCATAAATAAGGTCAATCTTTGAGGAATTATGTCTTAGATTTGAAACCCCTATTCACATTCGTGAAATTTTTATACTTCCCAGCATTACCATTGATGGGTTATCTCTAAAAAATATGTTCAATATCAAAACTTAAATAAGCCCACTCATCAAGAAATTTTCAGATCTATAACGATGGTACTAGATCTTAACAAAACTATAGAATGCTCTATGATTTGAGCATGGAGATATTGAACTTTAACCCAAGACTTAAAAGAGGGAAACTTAGATTTGAAGATATATTTTAAAACCTTAGGTTGCTTTAAACAAATAAAGGAAAGGAAGTAAATTTAAAATAGCTGAGAGTAAGAGAACTATGACTAGTGTATTTTTCCTATTGGGTCATGGAATCAACCAATACTCCTCGAGGGCTTGGATTTTGCAATGGATCTTAGAACTCTAGGAAACCCTAGGGTGTATGCATCAAGATCCCTCAAAAGATATTAGATGCATCTGCTGGCCCTTGACAAGGTTTTGAGGATTCTTGGTCATGTTTGAACTGATTTTCGGACTTCGACAGGCTATCGAAGGCGGAGCTCAAGACGAAGCAGAGATCGCGGGATCTCGACCCCTTTTAGGGCTCTCTTTGGGATTTGGGATTATGT
>CBVK0103104936.1:0-12143 GCA_900067695.1 Picea abies
GTTGGTGTGGCTCAGGTCGGGTGCGATCCCTGGGTGATTTTGATGGCTTAGATGCCCCTAAGTTGCAGTTTCTCAAGCCACGGGTTAATCGCGTAGCCAACAAGTCCCGCACAAATTAACAAACAATTTTTTTTTTAACTAGATTATTACTTATTATTGTTATACATAATAAACTATATTATAAAATAAGTATTTTAAGAGTATGTATGGATATTATACATGCATATGTTTTTACAATAATTATTAATTAACATTAATAATTAAACATGTAAACAATATTGTATTAATAAGATATTTAAGTTAATGGTTATTAGGGTTTGGGTTAGGGTTTTTAGGGTTAGGGTTAGCATTATTGTTAGGGTAACATTAGGGTAGTGCATATTTGTATTAGGGTTTATTTTATAATGATAATAATAAAAATATAATTAAATATAATAGTAATTTCATTTTAATCCACTTGAATTGTAAATATATCTCATCTTTAAGAAACATTGTAAATTTGTAAATATATTTGATCTTGAAAAACATTGCAAATTTTTTATATCCAGATTTTTAAAAACATTTATTAATGAAATAATAGGGATAAACTGTATTTTTAGTTTTATATTTTTATATTTTTGGATTATATAAGCATTTGTTAATGAAATGATAGTAATATAAACTATATATTTAAGTTTTTTATATTTTTCTATAGTATAAAATAATATCCATTCATACTCTATTTTTATATATGCTTATTTAGAAGGGATAGGTTTTATATTTTATGTTTTCATACTTTAAAAAATAGGATTTTAGGTTTCCTACTATCTAATATATAACATCACGTCAAAGTTTCTATCTTTTTCCAGAAAGGAAACACGTTTCAATATGACCAACAAAGCCATACATTACAATGTGACGAACATAGTAATGTTGCAATGTGTCAAACATAGTAATGTTGCAATGTGTCGAACATAATAATGTCGTAAAGTGACGAACATAGTAAAGTTACAATTTGACGAACATAGTAACATTGCATTCCGTTGAACATTGTAAAGTCACAATGTGACGAACACAAACTAATATCATAATGTGGCTAACATTTCCATGTCATCGTAATGTGGATAGTAACATTGCAATGTGACAGACATAATCATATGTCACAATGTAACGAACACAGACATATCATCGCAACATGGATAGTATGATTGTAATGTGACGAACATTAAAAAATGTCACACATCAACCTGTCATTGCAATGTGATGAGCATTTCCTCACATTTCAATATGACGCACATATCTCAACGTCGCACTATGACAAAAATTTCCAAGCATCACAATGTTTTGAAAATAGTAATGTCACAATGTGACGAACATATATGGACCTCGCATTGTGACAACATAAATTGACATCACAATGTGATGAACATAACCCTATTGTCACAATGTGATGAACATATCCTTGCATTGCAAATTGACACACTTATCCTGACGCACTTATCCTAATGCACATATCTTGCCTGTTTCATATTCATATTAGGGGGGTTTTCTAATAACTTGAAACATCTCTCATATTATCACTATCACTCTTACATAATTGATACACTACCATGTTCACGTGTCCACCAAGAGTGTTTTCTACTCATTTACTTCTAAATTTTATAGCTTTTGATGTTGCCACTTCACCTTATGTATGCAGTGCATTTTAGTAGCATATCATGTCATTCACCATAATAATGTTATTTTTATCATTGTAATGTAATGTTATTTGTATCACTATCATGTACTTTTATTTAAAATTTGTTGTTCATATCACTATTATTAATTATGTATGTAGTGCATTTTACGAGTGTATCATGTCATTCACTCGAATAATGTAATTTGTATCATAGTAATGTAATTTTATCCATATCACAAACATATTAACATTTCAATCTATTGAACATAGTAACATTGCAATGCAACGAACATCATCGTCTCATCGCAATGTGGATAGTAATGTCACAATGTCAAATCTTAAACAGACATTGAGCATCACCTTGTTGTCACAATGATATGAACATTTCCTCACATTGTAATGTGAGGGACATATCCCAACGTCACAATGTGACACACATTTTCAAATGTCAGACTGTGTCGAACATAGTAATGTAGCAATGTGACGAACATATGCACGTAATGTGGTGTTCAAATAAATGAATGTCACAATGTGATGAACATAACTCTATTGTCTCAATGTGACAAATATATCCTCACATTGTAATGTGACGCACGTATTCCAACATATCATCGGAATGTGGAAAACATATTCGAACGCCATAATGTGAAAAACAAAAACCCTTCCTCATAATTTAATGACCATAACCTTATGATGTTATGTGATGAACACAACCTGATAAGCATTGCAATGCATTAGTATTAATACTGTAATAATGTAATTTGTATCACAATAATGTAATGTTATTCGTATCACGATCATAATAATGTTGCAATCTGTTGAACATAGAAATGTCACAATGTGACAAACATAAATTGACTTCACAATGTGATGAACATTAACAGACATCCTACATCACCCTATCATCGCAATGTGATGCACATATTCCGTTGTCACAATATGACAAACATTTCCAAACATCTCATTGTGTCAAACATAGTAATGTTGCAATGTGACGAACATATACAAATGTTGTAATCTGAAGAACATAAATGGACATCACAATGTGATGAACATAGCCATGTCATGGAAATGTGATGAGCATAGCCCTATCGTGGAAATGTGATGAACATATCCTCGCGTTTCAATTTTATGCGCATATCTTGACGTCCCATTGTGACAGACATTTCCAAATGTCGTAATAGGACAAAAAGAACCCATTGTGGCAATGTGATGTATACAACCTAATGTGGCTATGTGGCAAACATAGACCAAAATTACAATGAGACGAACATTTCTCGACATTGAAGTGTGATGAACATAACTCATTGTCAGATTATGAAAAACCTATTCCAGTGCCACAATGTGAAAAAAAAAAACCTTCATCGTAATTTGATGACCATAACCTTACGATGTCATGTGATGAAAAAAACCTAATGAGCTTTTCAATGCAATAGTGCCATACTAAATTATGGTTAAACATAATCAACACAACCCACCATAATAAATTCCACATGGTTAAAAAATATCTTCCATGAGCATGCTCAACCATAATAAACCCCTCTCAATCATAGTCAAGCATGGTCATGGTCAACCACAGTCAACCATGGTGAAGGACAAACACAATCAACCATAGTCAATCTTTCCTTCCCAAAATCAACCAAGTTCTACCAAAGTTGACCATGGTCATGGTCAACCATAAGAGACCATGGTCATGGTCAACTATAGTGAACCACGGTCATTGTGAATTAATGTTTTGATGTTTTAATACTTTAATAATGTATTTTAAATGTATTATTACTAATTTAATAATGCATTTTAAATGTATTATTACTACTTTAATAATGCATTTTAAATGTATTATTACTACTTTAATAATGTATTTATTAAGAAATTAATACTTTAACAATTTATTTATTTATATATTATTAATTTAATAATGTATTCATAATTCAATATGTTACATTATACTTTGATGTAATAATACTTTAATTTTTACAATACATTAATGTAATAATGTATTATTAATATATTAACATTTTAATAATCTATTATTAGTATTATTAAGGTGATTGTATTACTACTTTATTAATGTAATGCTTTATCATTATATCAATACATTATTAATGTTTTAATGTATTAATACTTTAATAATGTATTTATCAATATATTTAATGTATGAAATGTATTTTTTTTATCATTACTATAATTACTATAATAATATACTATTATTATTATGATTAATATATTATTGATGTATTATTTTATTAATATAATGATACTTTAGCAATGTATGAATTAATATTTAAATGTAATGTATTAGTACATTATTTTATACATTATCTTGTGCACTAATAATATATTTATAAATGTAATATATTAATATATTGCCTTATACATTAATGTAAATTAATATTTTACTTTCTACATTACAATATAATAATGTATTATTATTACATTGCAATTTGGTGCGGTTTGGTGGTGATCTTAAAAATAGATTATTATTAATATTAATATTATTATTAGTAATATATTATTAGTTTATTAATATATTATTTTATTAATATATTATTTTATTAATATTTTAATGTAATAATATTTTAGTAATTTATTTATTAAAAATTTAATAATTTATTATTAATATTTTATTTTATTTGTGTATTAATACTTTAAAATATATTAATTAATTAATGCATTACATCATTAATGTAGTAATACTTTAATTTATACATTTATGTATTTTTAATGTATTAATATTTTAATAATGTTTTACTAATGTAATAATCTATTGTTAATGTATTAATATTTTAATGATTTCTTACAATAATTTAAATATATTACCAATTCAATACTTTATTTATGTATTAATACTTTAAAGTAATGTATTTATTAATACATTTCATTTAATATATTTTTAATGTATTACTTTATTAACTAATAATGATTGATGTATCAATCAATTATTAAGTTACTTTATACACCAATGTTAATTAATACTTTGTTTTATACATTACATTTATACAATAATAAACCATTAATATATACATTAACACATTAATATAATATATTGATACATTATTATTATATATTACATTAATGTAATAATTAATTAATACATTAATTATATATTAATATATTAATGGTTGTCCCTAAAGCATGTAGATCGTCAACTAACAACAACCACTTTATAAAAGTGGTTGATATACGCTAGGTCATTAGTTTGGAAAGATGGAAAATGTTAACCACTTTTATAAAGTGATTGTTACTAGTGAATATAACATAATATAAATAGTAATCTATATGAAATATCATTCTCCATCTTTTTCAAATTGTATAAGTAGAAAGTGACTTTTTTAACATCCAAATTTGAAGTAACATCCATGACACCAATCCATATCAAAACATACATTACCCAATGTTTCTTATTGGAAATCTTCTCTTTGACTATCACGTAGAAGGGAATAACCCGATGTCATCATTAGGGATTAGTCCAAAGACTTGGCTCTTCCTTTCTATAAGATAGAAACATGTTCATACTTGAAACAATTTTTAATTGGAAGAATTAAGCTCACACAAACAGTTTGTATATTAATATCATGAACACAACATAATACACATCTATAAGTTGGATTCAGATCCAACTAATTCTACTCTTGGAGAGAGAGGTTGAGAGAATCTCTCAACATCCTCCAACAAACCCAATCCAATCCTATAGTGAACCATGGTCATTGTGAATTAATGTTTTGATGTTTTAATACTTTAATAATGTATTTTAAATGTATTATTACTACTTTAATAATGCATTTTAAATGTATTATTATTTTAAATGTATTATTACTACTTTAATAATGCATTTTAAATGTATTATTACTACTTTAATAATGCATTTTAAATGTATTATTACTACTTTAATAATGTATTTATTAAGAAATTAATACTTTAACAATTTATTTATTTATATATTATTAATTCAATAATGTATTCATAATTCAATATGTTACATTATACTTTAATGTAATAATACTTTAATTTTTACAATACATTAATGTAATAATGTATTATTAATATATTAACATTTTAATAATCTATTATTAATATTATTAAGGTGATTGTATTACTACTTTATTAATGTAATGCTTTATCATTATATCAATACATTATTAATGTTTTAATGTATTAATACTTTAGTAATGTATTTATCAATATATTTAATGTATGAAATGTAATTTTTTTTATCATTACTATAATTACTATAATAATATACCATTATTATTATGATTAATATATTATTGATGTATTATTTTATTAATATAATGATACTTTAGCAATGTATGAATTAATATTTAAATGTAATGTATTAGTACATTATCTTGTGCACTAATAATATATTTATAAATGTAATATATTAATATATTGCCTTATACATTAATGTAAATTAATATTTTACTTTCTACATTACAATGTAATAATGTATTATTATTACATTGCAATTTGGTGTGGTTTGGTGGTGATCTTAAAAATAGATTATTATTAATATTAATATTATTATTAGTAATGTATTATTACTTTATTAATATATTATTTTATTAATATTTTAATGTAATAATATTTTGGTAATTTATTTATTAAAAATTTAATAATTTATTATTAATATTTTATTTTATTTGTGTATTAATACTTTAAAATATATTAATTAATTAATACATTACATCATTAATGTAGTAATACTTTAATTTATACATTTCTGTAATGTAATAATGTATTTTTAATGTATTAATATTTTAATAATGTTTTACTAATGTAATAATCTATTGTTAATGTATTAATATTTTAATGATTTCTTACAATAATTTAAATATATTACCAATTCAATACTTTATTTGTGTATTAATACTTTAAAGTAATGTATTTATTAATACATTTCATTTAATATATTTTTAATGTATTACTTTATTAACTAATAATGATTGATGTATCAATCAATTATTAAGTTATTTTATACACCAATGTTAATTAATACTTTGTTTTATACATTACATTTATACAATAATAAACCATTAATATATACATTAACACATTAATATAATACATTGATACATTATTATTATATATTACATTAATGTAATAATTAATGTAATACATTAATTATATATTAATATATTAATGGTTGTCCCTAAAGCATGTAGATCGTCAACTAACAACAACCACTTTATAAAAGTGGTTGATATACGCTAGGTCATTAGTTTGGAAAGATGGAAAATGTTAACCACTTTTATAAAGTGATTGTTACTAGTGAATATAACATAATATAAATAGTAATCTATATGAAAAATCATTCTCCATCTTTTTCAAATTGTATAAGTAGAAAGTGACTTTTTTAACATCCAAATTTGAAGTAACATCCATGACACCAATCCATATCAAAACATACATTACCCAATGTTTCTTATTGGAAATCTTCTCTTTGACTATCACGTAGAAGGGAATAACCCGATGTCATCATTAGGGATTAGTCCAAAGACTTGGCTCTTCTTTTCTATAAGATAGAAACATGTTCATACTTGAAACAATTGTTAATTGGAAGAATTAAGCTCACACAAACAGTTTGTATATTAATATCATGAACACAACATAATACACATCTATAAGTTGGATTCAGATCCAACTAATTCTACTCTTGGAGGGAGAGGTTGAGAGAATCTCTCAACATCCTCCAACAAACCCAATCCAATCCCTAGAATCTAGTATGTAGCATTTAATGTGAGAATTATCTCTAACACTCCCCTTTAATGCTTACATTACAAAAAATATCAAATAACAAATTACAATCATTCTTTGTCTGACTGGTCTTCATCAACACTTACACCCACTCTGCAATCTTATAGTTTTCGCTCTTTTCTTCTCCACACTTTCGAGCTTCCCACTTGAATCATTTACTGCATAAACACTTCTGAGCATCTTTGATGTACTTGTAGAACTGATGCTTTTCGACCACCCGAAGAACAATCTCAACACTGAACCATTTTATGGATACACTTCCATCTGTGAAATTCCCTGGAAGAGAAAATTTAAACAGTTATATAGAACAATGATCTGGATATGAAATGTTTTCAGTAGTCAGCTTCACAACTTGACCTTACATAAAAATAACCTATAACTAATGCTCCCGGAGCACAATGAGTCACATCAGTATAAACCTTAGTTGTGGCTCTGCATTATAACATTATTGATCCAGGGGATCAAATTTTGCTCAAAATTCAAAGTTCTTGGAATCCCTTCAAATCGAACGGGTGCGTAGGCCTCATCGTCACGAACCCAACGCAACTCGTTTGGGTTCAAACAGACGTCGGATGAGAGAGATATTGCATTCTATTCAAATCGTCAAACAAGCAAAAAAAATGTGTGCTGACTGTACAGTCTGTATGGATGCTTACGTGGTAGGGTCGTACGACACGTGGCAAGTTTTGGTTGACAGTCATGTGGATGAATGGGAATCTGACACATGGCATGTTTGTGGCGAATGGAATGGTGACACATGGCCCAATCAATGGTCACCACGTGTCACCTGGACAATGGTTTAAAACTTATGTAGTCGACAAGACTTGACCCCGCCACCTCTGGACAAGGGGAAGAGCTTTGGGAAGGGCCGCCCAACTAGCGTGCCCACCTATGGTTCTTAACATATATATGTTATAAAATTTATTTGAATTGCAAATGTTTTGAAATGGGGGCACGGTTTGAGCCGGGACTAAGCCCCAGCCCCTGGTTATATATATATTCCATGTAACCACCGGTACACGCAGAATTCTGACCCTTTTACCATATGTTTTAAAACCTTGGCCCCTTTTTGTTTGTGTGCACGGTCACATGGTGACCCATATGTCCACGGTTTTGGTGGTTAGGGGCTAGGCGTGCCCTAACCATCCTACAGTTCGCATCGTTTTACGGTTGCACCCAAAGCTAGGTTTTAACACAAATATGTGCGTTAGGGCTAGGTTGAGGAGGCAGAGGTGCATTTTGGCAATCCAAAGACAACAAGTTTGAAGGGGAACTTCCAGGAAGCCTATCTTCTTCAATTTTTGGCCAAACAAGGTGCCGAAAAATCCCAACTAGGGTTTTTGGACGTTCTAAAGCCATTGGAGCCATCTATTTGGCATTCTGAGCATTGTAAAGAACATATTTTATCACTTTGAGCAAATAATACAAAATATCCATTGGAAGCTGGACCAGGAGATGTAGCCCAAGAGAGGGGTGAACTCCTTTATCATTTGTTGTGTTATGTGTTTTATATTCACTGTTATTTGCTGCTAATTATATGCATCTTGAATGTGTAATTTCTATAAAAGTTGTGTTTTCAAATTGATCCATTTGCATAAGTACACTTGAATTAAAACTTGTAAATATTTTCAAGAATACAAGTCTTTATCATTTTCAGATCAAGTTGGTATCAGAGCTTAGGTTTTTGAAGGCTTGATTATTTGTAAGTGTTTTGTTTTCTGATGCTCACAAGGTTGAAACTCACAAGAGGAGAAGGTCAACTTGTAGAGCCAAGTTCTCATCCTTCAAGAATAAAAATTATATCATCACCTCAAGCTTCAAGGAGGCATTCACCAAGTATGGCTCATGAAGAGAGACATGAACATATTTTTACAGAAGATGAAGATCTCATAAAGGATTTCATGGAAATTAGAGAAATGATGAAAGTCTTGATGGAAGAAAGGAATACAAGGTCACAAGGTGAAGGCTCCAACCCTTCAAAGCACAAGGGAGACAGTGGTGATAAAACTCCAAAGGGAAATGGAGGGAATGGTGCTTCTCCACCACCCTCACCTCCTTCTTCTTCTTCTTCTACCAGTTCAAGAACTCTTCCAAATTCTCCAAAAGGACTTGGTAAAAATCCTCCACAAATTCCTTTGTTAAAGATTGATATTAAATTTGAATTGCCAATGTATAATGGATAGGTAAATGCTAAGAAATTAGATAATTGGATTCGTCAGATTGAGGTATATTGTAGGATACAAAAAATTCAAGATGGTGAAACTAAGATTCAGCTTGCTTCTTTAAGATTGGATAGTGCAACACTCATTTGGTGGGAAGCCAAGACTCAAGAGGACATGAAGAAACATGGTAAAATTTTAACCTCTTGGAATGATTTTATTGTTGCAATTAAAAAACTATTTTACCCATTGGCATATATGCAAAAGGCTACTATGGACTGGCAAAATTTTACACAAGCTAAAGGACAAAATGTGCAAAGATTTACTCAAGAATTTAGGAGAAGAGCTTTGGTTTTGGGAGTAGATTTGTCTTCTCAAGAAACTTTACTCAAATACATTGGATCTTTACATAGTTATTTGAGACATACAATACTCATGTTTAATCCTTCAAATCCAGATGAAGTTTGTGTTCAGGCAACTCATTTGGAAGAAAGAGGAAGGAATGAAACTCGTGAGGATAACAAGAATCCTTTCAGTCATGGAGACAAAGGAAAGAGGAAGTTCAAGGGAAATGGAAAAAAGAATGTTGTTGTTAAGAAAGAGGGAGAAAAATTTACATGCAAACATTGTTCAAAAGATGGCCATGATGAAGACCATTGTTGGAAACTTCATCCTGAAAGAAGACCCAAAAATTTTGGCAACAAAGGGAAGTCAAAGACTACTGCAACCATACAACATGATTTAGGTTCTAATTCGGGTGATGAAACAAAGATTACAGTCATGGGTTATCAAGGTAAGGGTTCTATTGCAAGTACTAGTTCTTCAAGTAATAGTAATCTCAATGAAACTCGACAAGAAAAAGAAAGAATATAAATTTTTCACATAAGGGTTGTTTCAAAGCATACCAAGATAGATACTCTATTTGATATTGGATCTCAAGCAAACCTTATATCTGAAGACACTTTCGAGAAATTAAAATTGGAAACTATTTCACATCCTAAACCATACCCTCTTGGTTGGATATGTGATAATGCTAAATTGCAGGTGACAAGAAGGTGTAAACTTAGGTTTGCTATCTATGGTAGAGCTTGATGTTATTCCTTTGGATATCTATGGTATTGTGTTGGGAAGCCCATATTTATATGATAGAAAAGCCATTTTTCATCGTCGTGAGAATAAGTATCACTTGTTTAAAAATGGAGTTGAGTACATTGTTAGAGCCCATACAAAGAAGATGAATTTGTCACTTGTAAATGTGGGACAAATGAAGAGATTAGTCAATGCTAGCAAGAATTTTGTTCTCTTGATGATTAAACCCAAAGATGATATTGAAAACGAAGTTTTCCAAGGTTGTGATGCAAAGTTGAAATCTGATTTATATGAGGTTGTTAATCAATATGATGAGATGTTTCAGGAACCAAAGGGATTACCTCCAAGAAGGGGTATCCAACATGAAATTCAATTGCAGCACGATTGTCCTCTTCCAAACATTGATATGTATAGGATGTTAGTCATGGAGAATGGTGAAATCAAAAAAACAAATCCAAGAGTTGCTTGACAAAGGGGTCATTGTTCCAAGCACATCACCATGTGGATCTCCAATTGTGTTAGTGCCAAAGAAAGATGGTACATGGCATATGTGTGTTGATTTTAGGGCCTTGAACAAGATTATGGTAAAGAATCGCTATCCTCTTCCTAGAATTGATGATTTGCTTGATCAATTGAAAGATGCTAAGTATTTTACTAAGTTGTATTTGAGAAGCGGATATCATCAGATTAGGATTGTCGAAGGAGACACATGGAAGACAACTTTCAAAACAAAGCAAGGTTTGTTTGAGTGGATGGTAATGCCTTTTGGACTTTGCAATGCACCTGCTACTTTCATGAGAGTTATGAATGATGTCTTAAGGCCTTTTCTTCATGATTTTGTTACTGTCTATTTGGATGACATTTTGATTTTTAACAAATCTCGTGAAGAGCATGTTAAGCATGTGAAGCAAGTTTTGAATGTTTTGAGAAAAGAAAAATTGTTTTTGAAGATGTCCAAATGTGAGTTTGGAAAAACTTCACTTATTTACTTGGGGCATATTGTTGGTGGATGTGAATTGAAAATTGATCCCTCCAAGGTCAAAGTTATATTGGAATGGACCAAGCCCAATAATGTGATAGAGGTAAGAAGTTTTTGGGGAGAAACCCAATATTGGAGAAAGTTTATTGCTAACTTTTCTTCCATTGCAGCTCCATTACATGCAGTGACAAGTGTCAAGCAAGTTTTTCAATGGGGAGGCAAGAAACAAAATGATTTTGATACTTTGAAGGAGAGAATCAGTTCAGCGCCAGTTCTTGCACTTCCGAATTTGAGGCAACCTTTTGAAATCCAAACTGATGCAAGCAATTATGCATTGGGAGAAATCTTGTTACAACATGGTAAGCCCATTTGTTTTCATTCTGAAACTTTTAATGGTGTCGTGATTAACTATCCTACTTATGATGAGTTGTATGCATTGGTGCAAAGTGTGCAAAAATGGAAACATTATTTGTTGGGGAAAGAAACCATTGTCCACACAGAT
>CBVK0103104938.1:0-13174 GCA_900067695.1 Picea abies
ATCTTTTTCAATAGAGTTTGGAATAGGGACTATTTTTTGTTGGGGAGAAGTGTCCAAATATTGGTGTACCCTAGGATCATCAAGGGATTTCTCATATATGTACAAGGATTTGTATGTGAATTATTATTATAAGAATAAGCACTTTGTAGTAGTGTCATTTGGAGCCTTATAATACTTGCACTAACATGTGGGATGAGAGGAGGGGTCTATATTATTGAGATTATCTTCATGAATTGTTTAATAGGAGATAGGATTTGGACTAGGATAGAAATAAGGTTAGGATTATGGAAATGAATGAAGTGAGGGATATTTTCTAATTTATTTTCGACAATGAGGATATGGATAAAGACTTTGTATAAGGGGGTTCTCTAAAATAGTTATACTTCATTATAAAAAAATTAAAAGTAAACCAAAATTATATTTAAAATATTTCTTTAGGGTTCTAGATTTATAGTTGAAATTTGAGCTAGGTAAAGAGTGTACACTCGATGTACTGTACAACCACCTACACATTAAATTCGACAAATAAATTAGACAATAAAAACACCACATGGATCTTGGCATATATGCAATATCTACACATTAAATTTGACAATAAAAAATAAATTAGACAATAAAAACACCACATGGAACTTGGCATATATATCAATATCTACATATTTATGAGGATTGTGAACTTTTACTAGTATAAATCCTGTTGGCATGTTTTTCAGACAAAGGCAGAGTATGTGTATCTTTCATTGATGGAAAACATCATGATCAACAACACAGTGACAATGATGGAATGACAAGATCAACAGTGTAAGCTCAGGAGGAGGATCTGAGTGCGAAGACTGACCATCGTCAGATCCAGAAGAAGGAGCATGATATTTAAGTACAAGATGAAGCGGGCTTAGAAAGTCTCGAAAGCAGGAGGATCGTTGATCCAAGAAGGAAATGTGACAAACAGTTGGAGCGTGAAAAAGGTTTCATTTCAGAGTTTCATAGATCGGGAAATCCAAAGGAAAGAGGTTCTATAACCCCTCAAACTCGTGATATGCGAAATCCCGATAACAATCCTGACTGTTGGAGTCATAGGACACATGGCAAGCGATTGGAATTTTGTTAACTTGCACATTGGAGGAGTCAACGGAGCATGGTGTGGGAATTCGCGATATGCGATATCCCAAAATGATCTGAGCCATCAAATTGAGTTTTGATTTGAACCCTTGGATCGAGGTATGTTGTGGAACGTTGGATGTAGAGGACACATGGCGAGCGATTGGCATTTCACTGACTGAAAGGTCAAAGGAAGGAGGCTCCTAACCTATCGAACTCACAATATGTGAAATCACGATATAATCTCAGTCGTTGTATTAAAGACAAATCTGGGTCATCAGATCTAGGAGGTAGATCATGATAGACCATGTTAACGAGGACAGGTGGCAACTTACGACAACAAGGACACATGGCACGAGCATATAAGAACAAGTGTCAAATTGTTTCAGCTTTTCAGGCCACTGGAAATCATAATTCTAAGTGACATGTGGAAGCCACTCGGCTCTTGACACGTCATTGAGTGATGCAAGAATGACGTTACTTCATGAGTTCTTATTTCAGGAGTTTTAGCTTCAAAGTTCTGAAGGCTCAAGTACCGGGATGGAGGAGAGTCATCTGATCACCGAAGATGGTGGACCATTGATCTAGCTCCACTTTGGAGTTTCGGATACCGGGAGTTGGAGAATTCAAAGACACTCATGGCAAGAATTTCAAAATGCAAAATCATGAAGCACCTTTTGGCATAGCCTATGGTCACCATTGGTGGTCACGTGAGGGGAAAGAGCTAGCGGAGCTAAGCTCCTTTTCAACAATCGCAAAATGAAGAGTTGAGAATCTTCACCACATAATTCCCGAAGTCACAAATCGTGAAGTGCTCATTTGGTTAGCGAGTGGTCATAGCATGTTTTTATATGGTCACGAGAAGGGAAGGAGCTAGTCTAGCTAAGCTCCTTTTTAGAGTTTCAGGGATCACAACCTGGAGTGTCGAGACCCTTCGACACAAGATTTCCAAAATGAGAAATATGAAATGCATTTTTATTAGGCCCGTGGTCACAGCCAGTGGATATATAGAATAAGTGTGAGACCCAACACTTGTAATTCAACGATGCAGGTTAATTAGGAATATGATCGAAGAGTCATTGTTTATTTTAATGATTAATAAGCTCAGTTGTGATTCAGTTAGAAAATTGAATCATGGTTCTTGATCGGTTGGTGATTCAGTTGCTGAGACGTTTTTGTCTTTGCCCAAGGAGATTCAAGAAGTACTAATGAGGCTGGTGTATATAAAAGGAGAGATGCAGCGATTGTGTAAGGTTGGTTTTTCTAACCAAAATAATGAGATGAACTGTAAGAAGGGTAAAATGAAAGTATGCAGAGCATGAGATAAAACTCAGAGATGAGTAACAGTTTTCAAACAGACAGAAGTAAGAGAAGAATAGTAGAATAGCCTGAAGCAAGAGCAGAATAGCATAATTGCATGAAGCAGAGCAAAACTATAGAATAGTTTTTTAACCAGATAAGAATTGTATAACAATGAAGAAGGGGTAACAATTGAAATACCTATATTGTTAGTTTGCAAATCATTTATTCATAATCAGGGAGGTAGGGTGGTGCTAGGGAGGACTGTGGTCCTCTGATATTCAAGTTGGTGCTTGAATATTGGAATTTGTATCTTCCATCTAGTTGTGGATAGAAAAACAAGGTGGTAGGGTGGTGCTCGGGAAAACACAGAGTTTTCTGTATACAAGTTGATGCTTGTATAAATCCAATTGGTGCTGGAATATTTAGGGAGTTGGTGCTTCCTTCTAGTGGGTGCTAGAGAAACCAAAGAATTGGTGCTCTCAACAAGTTGGATCTTGTAAAACATAGGTAGTAGCCTCACTTTGAGTTGGTGCTCAAACATAGATGATGTACAAAACTTAAAAGACTGCCTATCATTTCGAAGAGGAAGAGGTTTTCTCCCTTTATGGGTTTCCTTGTGAAAATATGTCTCTATATATATGTTATGTGTGATTGATGCTCATTATTTATGTTGTCCATATGATGTATAATATTTATGGTCACTTGATGAAAGATTATAAATGGTTTAATAGTGTTAATATCGTTTAAGCACAATAACAACTGATTCACCCCCCCTCTTAGTTGTCTTAGTAATTTCAACAATTGGTATCAAAGAGGATTCCTTTTATTTAAAGGTAGATTTGTAAGCTTAAACATGACAAGTCATGAAGGGACTTCATCCACTAAGCCTCCTATGTTTGATGGACCAAATTTTGCCTTCTGGAAGGTTAGAATGAGAACATATTTAATGGCCTTAGGTGCTGATGTTTGGGATGTAATAGAGACTGGATATACAAAGCTTGTTGTGATAGCTTCTAAGGATGATAAGTTAGAGTTTAGATTTAATGCCAAGGGAATGAATTCTATATTGAATGGACTTGTTGAAGCTTATTTTGTAAAGGTGATGCATCTTGAAATTGACAAAGCAATGTGGGATAAACTTATTAGCAGTTACGAAGGAAATGAGAAAGTAAAAGATGCCATACTTGAAACACATTGATTGAAATTTGAACAACTAAAGATGAATGAAGATGAAATAGTTAGCAAGTATTTTTTAAGAGTTGAAGAACTTGTGAATGCCATGAAGGGTCTTGGTGAGAAGATTGAAGAACCATTTCTAGTTCAGAAGATTTTAAGATCTCTGCTTGATAAATTTAATCCAAAAGTCTCTGCAATAGAAGAACTAAATGATCTTAAAACTCTATCCATTGATCAACTCCTAGGAAATCTAATTGCATATGCAATGAGAATCAACAAAGATAAATCCATTACTAGAGAAGCATCTTTTAAAGAAGACAAGAATACTAACTTAGAATTAGATGATATTGAGGCAAAATTTGTGAGAAGGTTAAAGAAAGGATCAGGAAAATATCAAGGCAAGCTTCCATTCAAATGTTTTAACTGTGGTAAGATAGGTCATTTTGAATCTAAGTGTCCTCACCGGAAAAAGGACCAGAACTCTGATGATGAAAAGAAATACAAATTTAATAAATATAGTAAAAATAAAATTTTGTGTGCAAACAATGACAACTCCTCAGAAGACATAGATAGCGATTCATCATGTGAAGACAAAGTGAATGACTATACTTATCGCTATGGGAGATCTTGATGATGAACACACAAGAGGTGAAATGGATGACAAAGAAGTTGTGGTAGATATGGAAGGTGAATTAATTAGTGCTTTTGAAGAAATTAGCAGACTCAGATTTAAGAAGAGAAAACAATAACAATTGTTGATGCAATTTAAAATTAATGATAAAAAACCTGGTGAAGACTTTTCTCTAGTAAAAGTTGAGTTAGAAGAGGCAAAGAAAATAGAGGAAATTATAAAACAAAAGTTATCAGAGAAGAAAGTGAGGTGTGAAGCCTTAGAAGAAGAGATAGTGAAAACCAGAAAAGAAATAGAGAAGCTTAAGGCATTGTATCACCAAAATCTGTCAAGTATTAAAGCTTCAGAAGGATTATTCTCCATTCTAAATCAGCAAAGGAATCCAAAGTTGAAATTTGGCTTGTGCTATGAAGAAGGATCAAGTAGTGATCTTCCAAGTAATACAGAACCCATCAAGTTTGTCAAATCTACAATCATTGACAACAACCACTCTGTAGAAACAAAGAAAGAAAATCAATCACCAAGAAGGAATGAAAGAAAAAATACCAGAACCGAATCTGTAGATTAGAGAAATTATCAGCATGAAAGAAATCGACCCGCTCAAAGAAGATAGACTTTTTCCAAGTATAAAGGATTTTTCTATGGATATTTTTTCCTCTGTTCTAATTTTGGTCACAAAGCTATAACTTGTTCTTTAAGACTTAAATATGAGAAATCAAGATACTCAAGGAATAATTATCTGCCACAACAAAGATTGAGACAACCAAGTAACAAACAACCACACACTACAAATCATGTGATAGATGGGAAAAGGACGCAGGTTAAGTGCAACAACGGTTATGAGCATAACAATCGCTATGATCTACTATTCAATGAACCAGAATGTTACAGCTACCATAATTATGGACATAAAGCTGCAGATTGTCATTTAAAGAACTATAAGCCAGATCTGACTTCTACTGCTAAAAATTTCAAGGTTTGGAAGAAGAAAGGAGATGATCAGTGTGGATTAGTGTTATCAGCCCAAAGACAAAAGAATCCCTGGTATATTGATAGTGGATGTTCCAAACATATGATTGCAGACAAAAGTAAGTTTCTAACTCTAAGTGAAAACAAATCAGGGAATGTAACTTTTGGAAATGATGCACCAGGAAAAATAAAAGGTAAAGGAATGGTAAGTCTAAGTAATGGAAATGGAAAAGCTCAAGATGTGTTATTTGTAGATGGTCTAAAACATAATTTTCTTAATGTTAGTCAAGTCTGTGATCGAGGATGTGAAGTTGTTTTTAATTCTAAAGATTGTAAAATAAAGTCTGTGAATTTAGGACAACTAGTTGCAAAAGGGATAAGAACATAAAACAATGTCTATGTGTTAAAATAAGAAAAAGAAGAATGTCACTTAAGCAATTACGATGAAAGTTGGCTATGGCATAGGAGACTTGGACATCTAAATTTTGATCATATAATCAAGCTTAGAAATAATGGGGTGATAAAGGATCTTCCAAAGATATCAAAGTCATATGATTCTGTTTATAAACCTTGCCAGATAGGAAATCTTACACGGACACAGTTCAAATCTAAAAACTTACCTTCAACAAAAAAACCTCTCCAGTTAGTTCATATGGATTTATGTGGACCGTCAAAAAAATAAGGTACATGAAAAGAAAAATATTTTATGTTGGCTATTGATGATTATTCTAGACTAACATGGGTTTCCTTTTTGAAGGAAAAATATAAAGCATTTGAAAAATTCAAAGTTTTTAAGGGTCTAATTGAGAATCAAACAGGAAAAAGATTGAAGGAAATAAGGTCTGACAGAGGAGGAGAGTTTAGCTCATGGAACTTCAAAGAGTTCTGTGATAAACATGGGATCAAAAGAGAGTACACAAATCAAAGAAACCCACAACAAAATGGATTTTTTGAGAGGTAGAATAGATCAGTACAACAAATGGAAAGATCAATGAAGAATGAAAGGAATATACCTCAGACATATTGAGTGGAAGCAATCCATATAGCTGTTCACATTCTGAACAAAGCTCATCTCAGACCACACAGTGACAAGACTCCTTATGAACTATTGTTTGGAATATAAATGTGTTGACCTACACATAATAGATCTAGCTAAACAATGATACACACATTTGCAGAGAGAATTGGAAAAAGAAGAAGAAGGAGAGAAAGAATGGAAAGAATTATCATTAACCGTTATGAATAATAAATAATTTACACATGATATACTTTGTATAAATGAATGAGTTCGAATTGAGGTGAACCAAGTCGCCATAGTGCTGGTCTAGAGTGATCTGGACACACACCAGAATTTATGGGAGTGAAATTCCACCTATTCTAGTCTCTCAGGCAATTACGGGAGTGAACTGCCACCTAGTTGAGTTAACTAGTCAACTAGTCTCCAGTTAACTGACTGAACAGAAAGTAGTGAGGATTTAACTCAAGGAATCAAGGCTAATGCACCACTTTGGTGATGATACCAAGGAAATGTCAAATTAGCATGGTGATGATCCCAATGTTGCATGGTGATAAAACCAATGCAACATATAAACTCAACTCAACTAGTCAAATTGAAGTATCAACTGAAAGAGAATATTTTCTAGGTGGAATATTCTCCCCTAAAATATAGAAGACTGGATAATGACTAATTATGACTAATAAACAAGGAATAACCTTAGGAAAAATAAATCCTAGGTGTGTGTGAAGTAACTCCAACACCCCCCCTGAACATCATTATGGTGAAAATAAAGATTGGGTCTCAGCAACAAGGCCATGTTAGGTACCCAAGTACAAAAGACACACTGAAAATAAAGTGAGGAAAGAGGGAAAAACTCATGGGAAAACCCCCCCCTCAAGGTACAATGTATGTAAAAAGAAGAACTACAATTGCTAGGCAACTATGGTCTTCACTCCAAGACGACCTCGTAGAGAATGGAATTTATGCTCAGTGAATGTCTTGGTGAAAATGTATATCGTCTGTTCTTCTGAAGGACATAACTGTAAGTCAATTATCCCCTCATTTACTAAGTGCCGGATGTAGTGCATGTGGATCTCGATGTGCTTCATTCGCTGCCTCTGAACTAGATCTCTGCAGAATTTCAGAGTGCTCTGGTTGTCACACCAGATGATGATCGACTGATGAAACTGAATGCCCAACTCAGTGAGAAAATGTTGTATCCACATAGCCTGAATGGTTATGTTAAATACCCCTCTATACTCTGCCTCGGCTGAAGATAGAGAAATGGAAACTTGCTTCTTTCTCGACTAACAGATAGGCCCAAAACCAAGACTAAGTGAGTAACTAGATGTGGACTTGCGATCAATGCTATCGCCAAACCAGTTGGAATTAGTAAACCCAATGAGATCTAATGTAGATTTTGATGCATAATGAATCCCAAAGGTGATGGTGCCCTATACGTATCGAAGGATACTCTTTGCGGCTTTCCAATGTAGCTCATGCAGCTCCTTCATGAACTTGGAAACTATGCCAACTGCATATGAGAGGTCTGGTCTGGAGTGTATGAGATACAACAAGCTCCCCACTAGCTATCTATACAGTGTGTTGTCAACCAGTGGAGTCCCCCTGCCATCCTCAAGTTTGAATCCTAATAGGAAAGGAGTCAGAGCATACTTGTAGTCTATGATGTGAAATCTCTCAAGGATATCTTGTGCATACTTAGCTTGAGACAGTTTGATGCCAGATGCATCCTGATTGATCTCAATTCCAAGGAAGAAGTGTAGCAGACCCATGTCCATCATCAAAAACCTGTCATGAAGAATCCTCTTGACTGTAGCAATCGCTGAAGTCGAGCAACCAGTAATCAAAAAATCATCGACATACAGAAATAAAATTAGAAGTGAATCAGTTGTCCTAAGCATGTATACATTCGGGTATGATTTACAATGTACAAAGTTCTATGACAATAGGTAAGAGTCCATATTAGAATACCATGCCCTTGGAGCTTGCTTGAGGCCATAAAGTGACTTCTTCAGTCGACAGACCAAAGATGAGTCCTGCATAAATCCCTGGGGCTGCTCCGTGTAGATCTCCTCAAAGAGATCACCGTGAAGAAATGAATTCTTCACATCCATCTAATGGACTTCCCAGTTGTTGGTTTCCACAATGGCAAGTGCCAATTCTATGGAATCCATATTCGCTACTGGAGTGAAGGTCTCATCATAGTCAATACCATGAACCTGTTGAAAGCCTTTGGTGACAAGCCTGGCATTGTATCTACTGATCTGTCCATCCACTACGCTCTTGGTCCTATAGACCCATCTGCATCTGAGAAGTTTCCTCCCAAAAGGAAGGGGAACCAAATCAAAAGTTTTGTTCTCAAGGAGGGAGTTGTACTCCTCCTGCATGGAGGATTCCCAAAAGGGATTTCCAACAACCTTGCCATAAGACTATGGATTTGAAGACTGAACCAAGAAAATATGCTTAGAATAAAATGGTTCAGTGGTAGTGAGTGCAATAAGAGGCTCCTCAAAATCAGATCGAGTCCTCCTAGTCTCGGTTGGATCACCAACAAGATCCCCTGCATCCTGAAGAGTAGTTTGTGCCCACTTGGGCCTCTTCTCTGGCTATGCAATTGCATATGGATGCTCTAATTATGTATCTGACTGTACTGACTCTAAATTTGAATCATCTGAGTCCTTTGAATTAGAACTCTCATCTGAAGAAGAGTCATCATGTGCATTTTCATCATCTCGGACAGGCGGAAGAGTGAAGGTGTCTGCATGTGACTGTTGAGGTACATGCGAGGCACTTTCCTCAAATTGGACACTACACTCAATGATGAGTGGGTCCAAGGAAAGATCAATAAGATGATATCCCTTCACACCATTGGGGTATCCAACAAAAATGCACTCAGTTCTCTGTGGATCAAGTGCCTTCCTCTTTTCAGAGGGAATCCGGGCCCATGCACGTGAACCAAAAATGCGAAAGTGGGCCACTTCCAATTTGAGGTCGCTCCAAGCCTTGTAGGGGGTCTTATCCTTGACAGATCTATGAGGAGATTTGTTTTGGATTTATGTTGCATAGTTAAGTGCTTCGGCCCATAGTCTCTGTGGTAGTGACTTTGCATGAAACATGCAAGATGCCATCTCCTTTAGAGATCGATTTTTTCTCTTAGCAACTTCATTTTGTTGCGAAGTGTAGGGAACTGTATGCTGCAACTGAATCCCTGCCTCATGGAAAAGATTGTGGATCTCATGATTCACATACTCTTCCCATTTATCAGTTCAGAGGACTTTGATCTTCTTTCTGGAATGTGTCTCAACCAAAGCTTTGAAATATTTGGGGTGTTGAAAGACCTCGGATTTTTACCTGAGAAAGTAGATCCAAGTAAAACGTGAGAAATAATGAACAAAAATGAGAAAAAACCTCACTTTGTTGATGGATGGATGCAGAAAAGGACCCATAAGGTCACTGTGGATCATATCTAAAGGTGTGGAAGCTCGTTGATGTTGGTTGTGGAGCCTGATTATCTTCCTGATTCAGAGGTCTTTTACTTTCATCTGTGTTTATACCCCATGAAGTATTTACACCCCAGAAGTATGTACACTCTTCCACGTGGAGGAGTGCAGAGGGGGGGTACCCCCTCTGCGGGGTCCGTGGGGGCTATCCCCCTAGCTGGGGGGTCTGGGGGCAAGCAGGCCCCCAGCGGGGATTCGGGGGCAGTGTCCCCTGAAGGAAAAATTACCTTGTAAATGTATATTTTAATTTTGTTGTAGATATGGACTTTTCATTATAAGGTCGTAGATCTAATGATAGAGATTATGCTAGGGTTTTTTTCCCTAGAAGGCAACCCTCTTTTATGAGGGAAATGTATTGTGGCTATGGATGATGGCGAATATTGTATTATGAGATAGGAGGCTGTGAGAGAAAGAAGAGGAGGTGACAACGGGTTTGTTGTATGTTGCATCCCTTCATATGCTGGATAAGAATAAAGGAAGGACCTGGATATTTCTCTAGTGGACGTAGCCCACACTGGGTGAAACATGTAAATCTATGTTTCTATTGTATATTGTATCTTCTATGTTTTGTTTCCACATTTGTTTTATTTTATTGCTCCACGGTGTTGTTTTTCTAACAGCTAAGACTTTCCCTTGTCGAATTTCTCTTGAGGGTGTTTTCCGAGAACACATCCCTCACATACTCCCTTGGAGAAATGGATGTCTAGTATATCATCAACTAATCTGTGCTTGATAAGATGTTGCATGTATCTAAAACTCAAATGTCCAAACCTTTCGTGCCATATCCTACTACTCTCATCGGCATGAGTAAGTAGTAAAGCAGAATCAGGTTCAATGAATTCAAAAAATATATATAATCTAGACTGATGATCTACCTCACTGGTAGCAACCCTGGAGTTGGTTTGCATGTCATAGATGTCCCTAAAATTTGGTGTGAATACTAATTTCTTTCCGATGCCGGAATTCGTCATTTGATACACAAAGAGAAGGTTGACAAAAATCTTGGGAACATGCAACACATTCTCGAAGATTTCATTGGTGAGTTCAATCCTTCCTTTTTCAGTGACTTCGATAGAAGAGTTGTCCCCCATCAGAATAGGAGGAAATTTTCATGCATCCAAAGAAGAATAGACTTCTTTTGAGGTCTCCATGTGATGTGATGCTCCTGAATCTACAATCCAAGCATCGAGAGAGGAGTTGATTGCAATCAAGGCATGGCTAGAATTGCCCTTCTTGGAATTTGGATCTTCTAGCTTCTTCTTCTTTGCACCCTCGGGGATGCGATCTCCAAGGTTGTTTTTTTGAAGTATCTAAGACATCAAATCTATTTGTTTTTGCATGCATGCATATTCTGAATGGAATCCTTTGTGACAATATGTGTATTTCTCTCCTTTTCTTCCCTTTTCTCCTTTGGATCTAGAGGCATCGATGAAGGGTTTTGTGTACCCTTCCTTCTTCGTATGTGCATGGGATTTCCACTTATCTTTATCTTTATATTTATGATATTTTTGGCTTCCATCATGCACAGTGAGTGCATGCGCCCTTGGGCCTTTCATTGCGCCCATGTTGATGAGCTTGGTTTTCTCTTGTGTCATGGATTCGATAAAGTCCTCAAGAGAAGGCATCTTCTAGGTGTCTCCAAAGGTGAATCTAACAATATGGAATGTGGATACGAATACAAATAATTTAGGATCAATCTTGGAGATAATGGTGAGAACCATTTGTTTCTCCTCCTTTGATTTATCAACCCAACAAGCTTTGAGTTGCGACACTAAATCCTTGAATTTTGTAAAGAAATCTTGGATATTCTCAAAGCTTTTTGGATCTGATGTGAGCCACTCCACCTCCAGCATGTGTCCCCTAATATCATATTTCTTTCCAAAGAGCCCTTCCAATATGGTCCAAGCTTCATTGGGAATCTTACAGGATGGTAGATGAAAAAGGAGATCGGGAGAAATAAGACTGCACATTGTTCTGAGTGCCTCATCCATGCGATTTAAGTACTTGGATTTTTCTATGGCTGATGTCAGTTATGTATCTGTATTCATGGTTAACCTATACAACCCTCTAGATCAGATATGTATGGATATTTTCTCCTTCCATGAAAAATAGTTGTAAGGTGTAAGAATGAATTCTTTTTGGAATTCCATCTTTTCGTTGTCTTCAATCTTTTGTACCTGTAAACAATTTTGGTGTAGCTTTTGCTTAGTTTTCTATTGGATCTGATACCATGTAAATGTGTTGACCTACATAGAATATATCTATATAAACAATGATACACATATTTGTAGAGAGAATTGGAAAAAGAAGAAGAAGGAGAGAAAGAATGGAAATAATTCTCATTAACCGTTATGAATAATGAATAATTTACACATGATATACTCTTTATAACTCAATGAGTTCGACTTGAGGTGAACCAAGTCACCATAGTGGTGGTATAGAGTGATCTGGACACACACCAGCAGTTATGGGAGTGAACTGCCACCTATTCTAGTCTCTCAAGCAATTACAGGAGTGCACTGCCACCTAGTTGAGTTAACTAGTCAACTAGTCTTCAGTTAACTGACTGAATAGAAAGTAGTGAGGAGTTAACTCAAGGAATCAAGGCTAATGCACCACTTTTTTTATGATACCAAGGCAAGGTCGAATTATCATGGTGATGATCCCAATGTTGCATGGTGAAAAAACCAATGCAACATCTAAACTCAACTCAATTAGTCAAACTGAAGTGTCAACTGAAAGAGAATATTTTCCAGGTGGAATATTCTCCCCTAAAATATAGGAAACTGGATAATGACTAATTATGACTAATAAACAAGGAATAACCTTAGGAAAAATAAATCCTAGGTGTGTGTGCGTGTGAAGTAAATCCAGCATGCAAGACCTGCCTCAATCAATCATTTTAAAGTCTTTGGGAGTAAATGTTATATCAAGAATAATGATGAAAATATTAGTAAATATGATGACAGGGATGATGAAGGTATATTCTTAGGTTATGCTACAAATAGTAAAGGATACAGATGATACAATAAGAGGCTGCATAAATTGGTTGATTGTATCAACATAAAAGTTGATGAAGAAATCCCGGTATGAAATGTAAGCAATGTTGAACCAAGCACAAAAGATATAGTTGAAGATGAAGATGAACAAGTCCAAGGATCAGAAAGAGAAGAATATGAATTAAATGAAGATATGAATACTTCTACTGACACAAATGACCAAAAAGAAGCAAAATCACCTCTCAGAATTGTTAGAAAGAATCATCCTGAAAATCAGCTAATTGGAGATATAAATAAAGGAGTTCAAACAATAAGGAAATTGATTAAAGACTCGGAACAATCTCCTGTTGTCTTTCTATATATGACTGAACCTAAAAAATTTGATGAATCCAGCCAACATGATGATTGGATTAAAGCTATGAATGAAGAGCTTTATCATATTGAAAAGAACAATACTTGACAGCTTGTCCCTAGACCTGAA
>CBVK0103104974.1:0-12145 GCA_900067695.1 Picea abies
CTTAACCATTGATTAGAAATGTATAAGTGCTGAAACAGTTCAAACTGCAAATGCTGAAACACAGAGCTATTACATAGTCCAGGGTCATAGATGTTGAAACACAAAGTTGTTACACAGTCCAGGGTCGCAGATGCTGAAACACAGAGCTGTTACACAGTCTAGGGTCGTAGATGCTGAAACACAGAACTGCTACACAACCCAGGACCGATGACGCTGAAACACAAAGGAAGTCGTTACACAGTCAGCGATCAACAACAACCGTACAATAGTCACACGTGAGCCAAGAACCAACCATCGCTCCTACATGAGAATGCTGAAACAGTCTAGAGTGCAAATCCCGTGGCTGAAACAACCCGCGATTTGCGATGTTGAAACAACATCAGTAGCAACGAGAAGGAACTGTTACTCCAGCCGTAACAAAAATACCTCATTCAACACTTGTAATAGCATTCTGTTGCGCGAGACTAGGACATCCTATTCTGGTTTAGAAAGTTGATCTGACTAAGAATAGGAATTAGATATACATTGTAATTTTTGATCAATTGTATTGAAGGGGTTCCCTCTTTAAATAAGAGGAAATCATCATTCGAAGGGATCCAAGTTTTATGTATTGAAAAATCTTCAGAGAGAGGGACGTACTTCATTCTCTGGATTGTAATATGATACATTGATAGATGAATAGAAGACTGTTTTGAGCATCCTTCTCTAGCTTTTTCGTCTTAGGGGAATCTTGTGAGAAGGGAGGGCCCACCCTCTTCACAAGATTCACCCATTAGTGTTATGGTGTGTTAGTGTAATTTATGTTTATGCCTTGATTAAATTTTGTCTTGCTGAAACACTACTTTTAATGAATTATGCTTTGCTGAAACACTACGAAACTCTGTCTTGTTAAGAACTTTAGTTTATTGAATGTTACATTATTTTCACGAAGTTCATAATTATTTCAGTTAGCAATCTTGTGTGATGAATTTATGAGGTTCTGCTAATCACAGACTAGAGCTAAGGGTTCCTGCTTAATGAAAGGGATTAAGGGTTATGTTCTGTGTTAGTAGTAATCAACTTCCAGTTATTTTCCTGAGTGTGCAATCAAAGACTAGAGCTAAGGGTTCCTACTTAATGAAAGGGATTAAGGGTTCTGTTCTCTGTTAGAAGTAATAAGCTTCCAGTTATTTTCCTCAGTGTGCAATCAGAGACTAGAGCTAAGGGTTCCTGCTTAATGAAAGGGACTAAGGGTTCTATCCTCTGTTAGAAGTACCTAGCCTTCAGTTATTCTCATGAGTATGCTAATCAGAGACTGGTACTAAAGGTTCCTGCTTGATGGAAGGGATTAAGGGTCCTGTTCTCTGCTAGATAGAGTTAGCCTTCTACGCATTACTGTTTTCATGAAAGTGTGTTAATCAGAAACAAGGTGCTGAAGTTCCTGCTTGGGAGTAAGGGTCTTGTTCTCTGGTTATAGAATAGTTGTTCTTTCCTGTTGCAGTTTTTATTTTAATGTAATCCAGGATTCTTTAGATTAATCTTTAAGGATCTACAATAGGTAGGTTGCTTTCCTGTAATTCAAGTCAGAACTTCAGTTCATTCAACGCAAGTGTGATTAATATAGTTTTCTTTACTACAACTCTAAGTTGCTTTTGGAATTGAGCATATATAGTGTGTGGTTATCTTTGAAATAAACAGACTTCCCTGGGTTGACAATTTATGTAGCACTTGATTGTTTGAGTTAATTAAGTAATTATAGTGACCAACATTTTGGCGCCATTGTCGGGGAAGGTAATTTTATATTTCAAAAGAACTTATGATTTTTCAAATACAAAGATTGCATGAAAGACCCCAAAGATACTAACCCTACAGGTGGCAAAGGAAAAGGAAAAGGAGGCAGAAATACTTACATTGAGGACAGAGCAAGCGTAGCAAGGGAGCAAACAGAAAACATGGATGAGTACAATGAAGAATTGCATCACGAAGAATAGGCAGGTCCTGAAGGCGAGGTAAATGATGGAATCTCTTTCTCTACATTAGGATTTCCTATTGGCAATCTTCCTAGAGGAGTAGCCCCCATGAAAAACATTCCACTCTCAGCATTACCTAATTTTCATGGTTTGTCTTCAGAATATCCTGATGAATTTCTTTTTGAATTTGATATATTATGCAGAAGTTATGATTACGTTTCTAATGCTCAAAAACTAAAGTTATTTCCAGTAACACTAAAAGGGAATGCACTAAGATGGTTTATGAGTATTGGAGGCCATGTAATCACAACATGGGACCAAATGAAATAGAAATTCCTGAACAAATACCAGGACTACTGCCGAACAAGAGAAAAGAGGGAGGAACTATTTAAGATGATGCAGAAAGAGGATGAGAATATGGAGGACTTTGTAGAAAGGCTACAATACAATCTACAAAGATCCAATCACCCCAATGTAAGTAAAGACATTATTAAAACTATATTATTAAAAGGAGTAAGGGATGACAGTCTAGATATGTTGAACATGCTTGGAAAAGGGGACATATCTAAGGAATCATATGATGAAATTGTTAATTTATGCAAAAGATGTTCAAGAGGAGCCTCAAGAAATAGATCAAACAGCAGGGACACCACATTTTCAAGAGTCCAAAAATCAGCCAGTGGGGGAGCAACAAGAGCTGACATAGGTAATTTACTTGAAGGTCCTTATATACATCAGTGAAAATTGTAGGCCAGTAATAACCCTCCCTTGGGATTTTGTGTGCGATGGTCTTCCAATAGTGGTGTCCTCCACATTCACCTTTGTGAAATTATTATATGGTTTGCTTCGTGTCATCTTCCAGCAAACAACTCAACAATATTCCCTCAGGTTCTTTCCAGTAGAGTGAGTTGTCCAAGATGTAGACCTTAACCACTTTAATCTTGAGAAATATGGCCTTAGTCTTACTCACGCCCAGAGGGCCTTGGAGATTCTCCAACACATAGATGATGTCTACATACCATGGTGAATCAATGAACTATTGAGGCACCTGCGTGGTTTTTTCTTCTTCAGGGCATTCCAACAGATCAGTGATGAAATTTATTCCTAAAGAATCACAGTCCGACTGCTCCATTAAATTTGCGAGACCCTGACCTTTGATCATATTTGTAGGCTTGATTTCAAGATCGTATTCTAACATGGTTGCTATCCACTTGCCTCTCCTTCCTTCCTGGTCAGGTTGAGTCACAATATCTTTTACTGAACTGTTGGGTACACAAGCAATGACATGGGAGTGCAATATGTATGTCCTAAACTCTTTCAAGTATTTCACTAAGGCATACACCTATTTTTCCATAATGTCATACCTTAGTGGAGCATCACGCAGTTTCCGACTAAAATAGGCTATGGGTTTTTCGAAATCCTGTTTGTCTTTTTGTAGCAGCATGCCGACAATAGTGTGTTCTAAGGTGAACGAAAATAGAAGGAAATCTTTCGTAAAATTCAGGCTGGCTAGTACAGGAGATTTAGTCAGCGCCACTTTGATATCTTCAAAATAATTCTTGGCCTCCGGGTTCCACTTGATCTCATTTCCCTTCCTGAGCATGCAAGTTATATGTTTTATGATTTCCACTAGGTTTGGGATGAATCTCCTCAAGAAGTTTACCTTTCCCAGGAAGGATTGCAACTCCTTTTTACTGTGTGGGGTACCAATATTTAGGATCCCTTCAACCCTGTTGGGGTCTATCTTAATGACTTCCTTGGAAATGATGTGCCCCAACAACTTTCCTTCTTCCACCACGAAGTGCGACTTCTTTGGATTTAGTGATATGCCGAACTTTTTGCACTTTTGGGAAACCCTCTTCAGGTGCTTGAGATGTTGTTTGTTGGAGGCAGAGTACACTGTGATGTCATCCAGATAAATCACGATGAATTTGTCCTTTTCATCAGAAAACTCGATGTCCATGGCCCTCTGAAAAGTGGCTCCATCGTTCATCAAGCTGAACGACATATTGGCATACATGAATGTTCCCCATAGAGTTGCAAAAGTTGTTTTCTCTCTGTCATCTGGGTGGACCATGCTCTGATTATATCCTGAGAACCCATCCAACATAGACATCTTCTAGGACCCCACAACTTTTTGCAGGATGTAGTCCATTTTAGGAAGGGGGTAGTGGTCCTTGAGAGACACTTTATTTAAATTTTGGAAGTCTACACATAGTCTTATCTCACTTATTTTCTTTCTTATAGGTACCAAATTAGCTACCCATTTCGAGAATCTCAAAGAAACAATAATTTTAGCATCGAAAAGATTCTTTACCTCCTTCTCGATTAGCAGCAACAACAGGGGATTTATCCATTTCAGCTTCTATTTGAAAAGTTTTTGATCTTCCTTGAGAGGGATAACATGTTGGATCACTTTAGTGTCATACACTTTCAGGTCATCGTAGCTCCATGCGAAGACATCCGGGAAATATTTCATGAGCTTTACATAGTCCTGCTTGACCTTTGGACTGGGTGTCTTTGATAATTTTACCATCTTCAAGTTCTCCTCAATCCCGATGTTGCAATATTCCAGGTCTTCTTCGCTTGCAGTGATATTGGGGTTCTTATCCACATCATTTTCGTCAAACATATTTTCCAGTGGCACCAACACCTTTGGAATAATATCAGTTTTCAATTGTAATGTGTCCCTTCCCACGATATGGATTTGGAAAGGTTCATCATCACTACGCGCATCCGTTCTCTCATATTCGTCGCCACAACATTTCTCGTCAACATTTTTATTAGAGAACTCATCACTCATAAGGAGGAATATTTCCACCTATTTTTCATCATCAAACACTTGCCAGTGTTTAATATTATCAAGCATTGCCGGCCTATGCTTGACCTCAATTTCATATTTTGTTTTGGGGAATATGGGGATCTTAAAAATCGAGGCCGAGGTGGCCAACGCATTAGCGATATGAATTTTTTCTATGGGGATAGTAGATAGTTCATACTCTGAAAATCCTTCGAGGAGGTCCAAAGAAAAATTATTGTATGCTCTCAGCTTGGGGTGTTTGGTCTGATGTACACCCTTTACCTGATTTATGATCAGCTTGGAATCTCTGCACACTTCTATCTTTTGTGCACCCAATTCTTTCATAACTTGTAAGACCAAGATTAGTGCTTCATACTCAGCCATGTTGTCAGTGCATTCAAACGTGAGCTTGTATGAGCACAACTTTGTGCTTGCTTTAGGAGGGCTAACCCATATGCAGGCCCCAACTCCTTCTCTATTGACTGCGTCATCAAAAATCATGTTCCACACCCTATTTTCCACATGGTCTTTTGGGTCAATGCATTCTATTGTTTCCCATGTGGTCTTCTCGTCAGCTGTTATGATGGATGTCGGTTCTTCCTCTTCGAAACTCAGGTCATTGTAAAATATATAAGAACCCACCTCAATGTTGACATCATATATGGGATGATTGTGTGGCTGTGTCTTGTTGCTTACCATGTATTTCAGCAACACTTCTCTGTACAAACTTCTGTCATGGAAAAAAATAGGGATAGTGGCGTACGACATATCCATTTGCAACATTCCCTTTAAATTCACATCCCATGACCTCAAGAGTAGCATGCCGAATTTTGGGGGTATGTCTGCGACAACCACATCCATGACCATGTTCTTAGTGTGGATTTTGAGCCAAAGATACACCTAGGTATTTGATAAGGCCTAAACACTTGAATTTCCTTGAATCAAAGGAGAATAGGCCTTTGTATGGCCTCATGACATCCAAACCTAGATCGTCCATGATCACCTTCGGCATGAGGTTGTGCAACGCACCACAATATAGCATGGAATTATGCAGGGTCATGTCACGGATCTTCAAACTGACATAGAAATGAGGGATGTCTTCGGTATTGCTTGTCTCTTCAACGCGCTGACCAAAAAGGATGGCAGGGTGATCATATTGAATATTCAAAGTATCAGGGGTCCCCCCCATTTTCAAAATTTTAATGATTTTTTCTCGATACCTTCCCTTTCTAATAATTTCATTGAACATGACAGATATTTTTATTTTGGCCATCTCATGTTCAAAATTGAAAGGGGCACAGGTTTTTTCTACCTCTTTTCCGCTCGCCTCCCGTCGTGTCTCTGAAGCTTTCTTAGGGACCTCCTCCTTCGACTTATATTTCTCTGTCACATCCTTGGTTCATTGTTCAACCTTGGTCGGCTTGTGGAAGGGGTTTCCACTGAAGGCTTCCTTATGGGGTTCGTTTGTTGCAATTTGGTAGGCACATCTTTGCTCCAGAGATTGTACTTCTTTTGGAACTACATGATGGTGTTTTGATAGCCTTTCTTGAACTCTTTTGTCTCCCAAGACGATGCATCATATGTTTTGAGTATCATATCATCATCGGTCTCTGGCATAAAGTCTTCATTTCTTCTCATATACTGATCATGCTCACTCTTTGTCAAGAACACACATGGGTTTTGGTCATCGCAACAATGCATCTGGTAGTCGAATGTCTATTCGAAATCCTCATGCACGTATTTGTTCTGGAAAGGAGGTCTCATCTGCTGGTCACCTTGATCCCTTTGTTGTTTCTGTTCTCTCTTTCTGATTTGAGGGATTTGACCCCTTCTGAGGTTCTGATTTCTAGGCAGTGGGTCATTCTGTTCTCAAGCAACAGGTTTGTTTCCCATGGATATTCTCTCCATCAACTTCTCCATGGTCTTCATCATCATGTTGAATTTATCATCTGAGGACCACGACGTCGATGGTTGTGTATCTCCCTAGGGTCTCTTATCACCTTGGTTGAACCTAGGTTTTATTTTTCCCGATGTCATCATGCTTACTTCTACTTTGACAGTGTTACTCATTATAGTATCTAGACTCATTGATCTTCTTTCTCTCAACAACATGGTGAAATCACTATTGAAAGAATTAGCATACTACAACTATGCAACATCCAGGGGTGGCTCGACTTCCACAGGGATTGAGTTGTACACCTTCAAAAAATGGGCTGAGAACTCCCGCACTGTTTCTTCTAGTGCTTTATTCATAATTTTCTATTGGGTTAGCATATACAACTAGTTTTTCTTGTCCTTCCATTTATTTAGGAACAATGTATCGAATGCAGCGAAGTCCCGAATGCTCGTGGATGGGAGGTATTTGAACCATTTTCTTACATCTCCTGAAAGGCTCTGTGAAAATAGCCTCATTTTTTCATCTGCGTAGTCCACCTCTCCTAGGTCGATGAAATCATTAAACCTGTCCAGGTGCCTCTGCATGGAAACATTTCCCTCAATGTCGTAGAGCCTAATTCTCTGGCTATAATTCTAAGGTAAGTCATGTAATTGGGCTGGTAGGATGAGGGGAGTGCATCTAGTGGCCATAGCCCTAGGAGGATTCAGATTCTGAGGGATATTATTGGGTACTAGAGCTTAGAATTTCTTCAGGTCGAAAACAATCTCGTTCAAACTGGTTTCTGACTTAGACCTGAAAAGAGTTTGCTCAAAGAATGCATCAAATTCAAGGTCTTCAATGCTTTACGCATCATCTTTGGGAAAGGAGATGATTATGTCCAGGTAGTAGAACAAGTCTGACACCTGTTCTCTGGTCTTACGCAGAATATTCTCAGGATTATACACAGGCTTTGTGGGGTTTGGGTCAGGATTTTCTCTAGTATAAATCATCTTTGGAGCTAGGGTTCCTGAAATGTGCTACTTGGAGGTACTAGTATGTTTGGACTGGAGTCGCCAGGGTAATGGTTTCATCCGGTATGGATTTTTTTCCCTTTATTACCCTCAGGGGTCAAATTGCAACATTAGTCATTCTCCCAAGGAAAATCTATTCAGTTTTGTCCCCGACAACAGCGCCATAATGTTAGAACTTCGTAAATCTATTCGGTTGATAAACAAACAAAGAAGGTAAATTTTTCAACCAACTTTGAGACCCAAAACTAGCCTTTTGTATCTAGAGAGGGCTCTCTCAGAAGGCACGGTCTCCGTGCAGGATATGGCTTTGAAAGCGGTGGCTAGATTTAACACCTTTGATATAATGGGTTTTGGTTATATTGGCGCAATAAAGTACGACTTGGGCTATGGAGTCAATCTAAGGAAAATACGGGGACAAATGACTCAATGACTGAACTTGAGAGGATAAGGCTAGGTGAGCAACGATCTTCAGTGTAAAATCATAATGTGAGGTGGGAGAAAAACACAGGAAGTAACTCGGAGCACCAATGTGGGTGAATTCAAAGTTAACTTTTAGAAGAAAATGTTTTGTCTAAGTGGCGCAAACAAGGGGCGCTACGCAACTAATCCACAGGTTCGAAAATCCGTTCTGAAATAGACAGAAAAATGTATGAATAAAATATGATAGGAAGCACATACGTAAAGAGAGGAACACAATACATCCAACTGCTACAACTAGAATCTTTTCATCAAGTTCCAGGACCTTTGCATTAAATTCCGGTCAAAAACTCAAATTACATAAAATAGATGTTGTCTACCAATTTTTCCAACCAACCTAGCTTACATAAAACATATGAAATATATAAACGAGGGTGTCACTTGGGCTACCTTGATTTCTAACTGCTAACCCTAAAACTAGGAAAAATGAGTAGCATGCGCAGGAGAATCTTCCCATGGCGTTGCCCAAAAATAGACAATAATCACGTCTGTTTACCCATGATCGTCAGCAAATCTGGCACGAGGATATGATCATCGGTCAGGTCTCAATATGGAAAAATATGTGTCAGTGTATCCCTTTGATCGGGTGTCAGAGTGAGCAGGTGTCTTTCAGGAACTTGCTATCCGCTTATAACGGCTTTGATTTCTGTTGTGCATTCATTTTCTGGAAAATGTGTGTGGCGAGTGGTTGTTTGATTATCACGGCCATTATCAAAAGGTAGGGTGATTTGGGGAAACATTTCCTTCAAAAATTCCAATATTCATCTTGTTTTTGCAGATACAGAGACGAGTGTTAGCTAGGTTCATTTTTTGTGCACTGGAGAGAGCCACGCCAGCCTCTTTCTCGACTGCTTCATATTCTCTAGAATATTCTGTATGCCTTTATTCCATTAGTCGTTGTGTTTCTCGCAACTGTAAAATCGTGTCTTTCACCTCTCTGAGCTATCTTTTTAGCCATGCCATGTTTCCCTCGCAACCCTGCGCTACTAACGCCTCAGTGGTCTATGTCACTATATGCCACCTCAACTCCATGTTCTCCTGATAGAGTTCAATAATAGAAAGCTTTGCCTACTTCAATTGTTGGGATGGCTCTTGATCATTCTCTCTCATGATATCTGCTTTCCTTGTTCTTCTCCTATCTTCACGTCTCAATCCTCTAGCAGGATCTAGCCGGATGGTGCACTTGAATATTTCTTCAACCTTTGATCTGGAAAGTGACTTTTTTGGAAATTGAGCTTCCGCAGCTTCCTTTTTCTTCCTCGGCCTACCCCTCCTCCGAGGCATTTGCTGTTGAGAATATGAGACTTCTATCATTGTCCCTTCCTATGCAAATCCCTCCACTCTAGGTTATGCACAGTTTGATCTGGTCTCCTCTGCGAGTAAAGGAATAACTCCTTTCACATCCTTGGGAATGCCTATTGTGAGTGAAAATGAATCCCAGTCGTTTTGGGGCCTGGATCTTGCAATTTTGCTGCTCTGTGCGCCTTTTCTTACACTCTAAGAGGTCACCATGGCGCAACCAGTATATATTCCATGCATAGTATATCCAACAGACGCGCAAGGGGAGAGTTTTGAACAAACTTGACTAGCAAGGGGAAATTGCAAATGGATTTCAGGTCGGGTTCTAGGACTGGAAAGAATTCCAAGCAATCCAAGATTTATAATGATTCGGATAGGAGAAGAAATCATGCTGGAGGACAGTGAATTCATGGCAATGAGATTTTTTGAGTCGAGTTGCAGGTTTTCCATGACAAATCCCCATGTGTAAGATACAAGCGATAAGGTTTTCTAGGCATGCATGATACGAACGCCTAAATTTTTCATTCCTTCAGCCTTCATAATGAACTGATAATAACATGCTTTACTTGCCGATGCCACCTCCATTAACTACTTTTCTCGACCTAGGCACGTAGAGACTGGTTTCTCAACGGGAATTGACTCTTTGGAAAAGACATACCTGTACTACTTATACAAGTTTTGACTCTGACATCCCTTCCCATTTCCAAGGGCCAACCGACCAATTGCTGACCTCGACCTCACGAGGTTACATGCCTGATTTCACATGTTCAGACACATGGGTTACAATGTGACTTAAAACCGAATCTAAATGGGAAGAAAAATGGCAGCAGTAACAATGCAAACCCTCCATTCCAAATCAAATCTCAACGATGAACCAGACTCAAGCATTCTCCTTCGATTCACAGGTATTTCTCATCATGGCCATGAAACCTATCATTTCATCCATAAAAGAGAAAGACCTCACCTCTAAAGAAGAAGCCCTAATTGATAGGGACTCCGATGTATTTGATACATAATTAATAGTCTCACCCATTTACGTGTCCAAATCCAATCTACTAGATAATGTTGGAAAATGGATACCTTTCCTCAGAGAGGACCAAGCTTCCATTACCCCTTATTCCATAGAAGTCATTTTTCCTTTCCTAGAGTTCGTAAGCTGGTGTGCCGAACAATATTCATAGGAAGAAAAGGTCATTTTAAATAATTTAGGGTCAGAGGTATTATGCGAAGTAGATAGTCTGTCAATTCAACACACCCTCAGTATACTAGAGTCTTCCCCGACAGTTTCAGAGCCCTTTGAGGAAGAGAAAATGATTACATTCTTCAAAGAATGTCCCTCAGAAGTAAAAACCTCATTTCTGCAAACCATTGTTAAACCTAAACACCATTCTGAGAGTCTATCTTTTCCTATCAATGTAAGCATCATGATTATTGAGGTCCAGTGGGCTTGTTCCCTACTTAGTCAAATTTTAGGATTGGATAACAACAAGTTTGTAGTAGAAGTCATGCTAGGTTTCATGTTGACCTTTTTCATGTCAGAGTCTAGTCAGTCGGTTTGTATAAGTTTTTAAAAGTTTATTGCTGACAATATGCACCAACAACTGGTAAATTTCAATTCACTGAGACACTTCAGGTACTACACACATTTGCTAAGAATTTTCCTGGAATCGAATAAGGCCAAATTCCCTTAGGCTGCATTCATCTCAACCGAATGTAATAGGATCACCATGATTATTTTCATAAACAAGATCTGATCCATAAACGGGTCGAGTAATACTCTCCCAAATGTTTACAATGTGAGGATCTTTAAATTGACTATGGCTTATACAGTTTTTATTGAGCATATTAGTTCATAATGCATTAAAACACATAAACATAATACAAATGAACATTAAGGAGCATAAAACACATGAAGGCAAATAAGCGAGAGACAACCAATGTTGATAACAGAGTTCACCCCTCCATCTCTGGGGCTACGTCTCCAGACCTGCTCCAACTGGAATGCAGATCTTCTATATTCCTTCTTCAAAGTGAGCTCTCAAAGATTTCTTACATTCAAGGACTATGGCTCTTCATTAGCTCAGCACTATGGCTTTCAATAGCTAAGCACTCTCTTCTTTCCTTGCCTCCCTTCAACATGGCTCACATAAGGAATATATATAGTTTTTCCTTACTCACTCTCCAACTAAGAGCATTAATTACAAGATCCACAATTGTATGATCTGATTACAAAGAAGGAAAAACAAGATCCTTAAAAGTAGGATCTTCAACCATCTTAGGCTTAAAAATGGAAAAGTCTTAAAACTACCCAAAGACTTTCCAACCATGCCCTTGATTCTCTCAACCTACAATTGAGATAAAAATGGCAAATTGGTGTGAGGTGGTTTCTCACATGAAAACCAATTTCCATAATTAATAAATGAATAATATGTGAGACACATTTTCTCTCACAAATATTAATCATTTAATTACAAGTGAATAATAATAATGCATGAGTTATTAAAGCTCATAAAATGCATGAGCACTTCATAAATCATTAATCAACTAATATAAAAAATGCATGAAGTATTTTTCCCACAAATGCATAATTAAATACATGAGAAATAAAACTCAAGAAAGCATCATTTTAAATCCACTTAAATACTCTTTTTGCCACCTTGAAATCAACATGGCACTAAGTTCTTTCACGTGCAGAGATCCATTCGGATCACAC
>CBVK0103104981.1:0-12333 GCA_900067695.1 Picea abies
TCTTCCGATCTCACAGATCCTCCACCTGAATTCCGTTGGAGAATTTGTTGTCATCAATCTTCTGACATTCCGGCCAGGTCTTCTCAAAACCCTTTAACCAGTGACCCTTTTTGGACTTCGGACGTCGTTCGGAGTCCACCACGCTTGGTGCGAGATTTTTATGGAACAGGAGAAGGTGCCGATGCATCTTTTTCCTATACTGTACCCCCAAATCACTTCACCGGTACTACCACTTTTGCAGCCACACCAACTGTTGGTCCGAACATATCGTCCGTTGGCTCAAGGTCTAGTATTCCCCTCTAGATGGCCCATTCGACAATGGCCCCGCACATTCCGAATATCCCTACCAGTAATGCGGTAGTTAGTAATGCGGTAGTTAATCAAGCCCCGATTGGCACACCTGTAACACCAAGACCTACACTCCCTTTTGGATTTAGGGCACTGAACGCGTCCGCTACCACCACTGCCCAAACCACTACTCAAATTGTACCGGGAAGTTCCATACCTATCCAACAACCCAGAGGGACTGGCCTTGGTGGTCCTAACCCGATCGGCAACACCGGTCAGTCATTGGCATATAGCTTTCAGATCCCGGGAACTCTACCTCAAACTGGGGGGCATCCTCCCTCTGGAGGACAAATTCCATTCGAAGGGAACCCTAATACTGGGGGGCATCCTCCCTCTGGAGGACAAATTCCATTCGGAGGGAACCCTAATGCTAGGGGGAATCCTCCCACCGGAGGACAAATTCCATTCGGGGGGCACCCTCATGCTGGGGGGCAGCCTTAATTCGGAGTACACCATCAAACACAAGGACAAAATGTGTCCGCCACACCCAATCCGTGGAGCGTCCCTTTTCAAGGAAATCCGCATGCCTCCACGGGACAAAATGTTCAGACTCCACAACAACCCCCTTATGGACAAATGCCAAACCCACCCTATAATCCACAAAACCCATCTAGTTATCCTTCGCTCACAAACACTTCTCAAAAAATCTCAAATCCTATGTACCTTGGTCAAAACCAACCTCACATGAGAGGGCCCAAGAGTTATAATTATCCAAATAACCTAGTATTGGGCCCCACTGGTGTCCCTCTGCCACACCAGCATTACCCACAGGTTAACCGACAACTACCTTTTCTAGCCACCCTGGACCTTCCAGACTTGTCTCGGTTAACGAATGATCCCATTTATCATTCTCCGGTTTGGCCAGCCATTCTAGCTAAAATTCCTTCTGATATCCCAAAATTTGACGGAAATCCCGGAGAAGACCCAAACAATCACATGATGACCTTCCATTTGTGGTGTTCATCCAACTCCCTCATGGACGATTCGATTCGTTTGCGTCTTTTCCAATGAACACTCACGAGTTCTGCAGTGAAATGGTATATTGAATTACCATGCGCATCCTTTCACAATTTCAACTCCCTTGCCATGTCCTTCCTCACACATTTCCAACTACCCATTCGATACGAGACGGGTACTGAACTATTAACCTCTCTTCGTTAGACAACTTCCATACATATCTCCGATCATATCCATGAATGGAGATGATGACGAAGGCTAATCAAAGCGGTCATCCCTGACCAATTGTTAATAGAATGGTTCACAAAATCACTATTACCTCAGATTTCTCGTGATGTTGCCATGGGTGGCGTAGTCATCGAGGAAGAAGCCATCGCCCGGGCCCAGTACTTAGACTTAGTCTATTCACAATCTGGTACTCTATATGAGTTGATACCGAATGCTACCCGTGCCACTAATGATCCATCCAAACCATCGACTGCTTCGCATGCGGATGGAGTTATTGGCTCCGTCAAAACTCAATCTACTACCCAGTCTACTGGAACAATCCAGCAGCCCACTTCCATGGCTGCTCCCAGTTCGACTGCACCCTCTTCTACCCCACCTCAAACTTAGGTCTCTGATGTGAATGTGGTCCAGTCAACCCCTTCACAACAACGTGGGGGCAAGAAGAAAGCGAGAAACAAACCAAAGAAGAACAACAACAACGAACAACCCAAGACCCAACCGCAAACCCCTACTGCCGGAAAACAACCACAACAAAAATCAAAATTCCCATGTCTCATTTGTGATGACAATCACTACACTCGAGACTGCCCACATTGCGATGAAGTGGCCAAACTTTTCAAGGTAAATTCACAACCCACTGTACTCACTCAGCCTTTTCTGCAGCAACAATCTTTGGTTGCACAAACCCCCACGTCGGGGGGCAGTTCCAACCAACCCCATGATGAGGCCATGACAAGTGCCCACATTTACACGTTTAACAGATTTAATCTAACAACTCACTCTGCGACATATGACACGCCAGTTAAACCTGATAAGCCGAAGATCGCTAACGGTTCTGCGTCAAACCCGTTACCATCCTCCGTCAATCCTCCATCTGTTAGCCCTCCATCCGGGCCACTCCAGATTGAGAAACCTTCTTTTGACTCCATCCTACGCCCTCCTAAGAGCACCATACAGAAATCTACATTCAATCCTAATTCACAGGCTGCCCAAAACTACAACATCGTAGAAGATTTGGCCCAAGCCCCATGTGCCATGTCCGCCTTGGAAGTTCTACAACACTGTCCCAGCCAACGTAGAACACTCTTAGCCTCTATTGGCACTTTCGATCCCAAGTCATCAAACTACCTCACATTTAATTTGGATGATCATCAACCGCGGCTCTCCCACCAGCTAGCTTTCCAAATCGATGTGGTTGTTCACAATCAACAAATCCACTGGACTATCCTGGATGAGGGAGCCTCCACCTGTGTCATGTCTCTATCCTGTTGGAAAGGTTTGAAATCACCTGCCCTTAACAAATCCGCTACCATGTTACGTGCCTTTGATGGACGAGGTTTTCATCCTCACAGATTATTACAATCCTTAGCCGTTCAGTTGGGCGACAAAACTGTTACTGTTGACGTCGAGGTGGTCAATGCCCCCCTCGATTACAACCTACTACTTGGAAGAAGTTGGTTCTACGCGATGACTTCCATTACCTCGTCGGTGTTTCGATGTGTACAATTCCCCCATCAAGGCAAAATTATTACCATCGATCAGCTCGATTTCTGCACACCTGACGCTCGCATCCCTACTACCAACAACATTCCCTTTCTGGGAGACCACCCAGTTACGTATGAAAGCGTTGGTGTTGGCTTATTGAAAGATTCTAGCCTCATGGGTACCTTCCCTACACCACTTCCACCCATTGCGCATCATATTGCCGTTGTCAATATGATCTCGACTATGCCTTATCAATCCTTGGAATCATCCGACCCTTGGGTTGTGCCTAGTCCTTTGGAATTCGATGTGCTCGGGGACACAATGCCCCTGAGCCCAGCCGAGGCTGCATATGTAGCTATTCAATCCGCCTCTCCCTCTTCGAACACTTCACATTCATTGGCACCCGATACTTATTCGGTGCCCTCGTGGTTAGATTCCCTATCATCCGTCGTTGATTACATTTCCCAAATCTTTCCTTCAGACGAATCTATCATGGAAATGCTTAGCATTGACGATCTGCCCTGGGATGACAACCACCATCGATCCTCTTTTCTTCCACCTTTGGAAGAAATCCAAGACATACGATTTGTCTTCCCCCCCGATGTTACCGAAGCTCCGCAATCTCCTATCCTCACACAAGATACTCTTTCTGAGGGGAACATGGGTAACATCTCCACTACGGTCACGATTGACATTTCAATCAAAGAAGGTGTCATGGAAAACATCAACCTTGGTGCTAATTTCACACTCGACGAAGTGGTTTCTTACATCGCTTTATTCAAGGAATTCCATGATGTCTTCGCATGGAGTTACGAGGAAATGCCAGGGATCGATCCTTCGATCGTCGTACACGAAATCAAAACCTACCCTGACGCGAAACCGGTTCGGAAAAAGCTTCGCCCAGTTCATCCCAAGAAAATCACAGCTATAAAGGCAGAAGTTGAAAAAATTCTAAAATCTGGCTTTATCTATCCCGTCCCTCTAACCGAATGGGTCTCCAACCTTGTTCCGGTTGCTAAGAAACAAGGGACCATCTGTGTTTGCGTTGACTATAGAGATCTCAACAGAGCTTGTCCTAAGGACAACTACCCTATGCCCTTCATCGATCAAATCATCGATAACTGCGTGGGGAGCATAATCTTTTCTTTCATGGATGGCTTTTCTGGATATAACCAGATTGAAATCTTGCCTACAGATCAACACAAGACAACCTTCATCTGCCCTTGGGGAACTTTCACCTACCGAAAGCTACCTTTTGGCCTTAAAAATGCTGGAGCCACTTTCTAGTGAGCCATGTCGTACGCTTTTCATGACATCAAACATATCGCAGAACCATATCTCGACGATTTACCCTCACATTCGCTAAATCAATCCGATCACATTGATCATTTACGCGTGATTTTTTTGCGATGTAGGTTCTACCGTATTCGTCTGAACCCACACAAATGCATTTTCGCTGTCGAATCCGGTCGACTCCTCGGTTTCATTGTCTCCAAAGATGGGATTAGGGTGGACCCCTTAAAGATCAAGGCCATCTTAGCCTTACCTCCACCTACCAATTTAACCCAACTCCAATGTTTGCAAGGCAAAGCAAACTTTCTTCGTCGTTTCATCTGCAATTATGCCGAGATCACTAAAGGATTTATGCGGTTACTGCAAAAGAATGTCTCTTTCATCTGGGATGATGCAGCTCAACGGTCATTCGACGCTCTTAAGCACGCTTTGACCCATGCACCTTTGTTACATCCCCCTGAATATACAAAGGATTATATCCTTTACTTGTCCGCTTCTACTTCCACCATCGTAATGGTGTTAGTCCAAGAAGACTACAACGACGAACAACATGTGATTTATTATCTGAGAAAGAGTTTATCTGGACCCGAACTCCAATATTCACATGTTGAGAAACTGGCTCTGGCAGCCGTCATCGCTGTCCAAAGGTTTCGCCACTACATCTTATTACGCACCACCACGGTAATCGCAGACTCCAACCCCATGTACCACGTCTTGACACGTCAAGTACTTGGGGGAAAATATTCAAAATGGATCGTTATTCTTCAAGAATTCGATCTTGAGTTTACAAAGGCTAAAGCCAAAAAATCCTTGGTGTTTTCCAAGCTCATCTGTGCTCTCCCTTGTGCCGATGAAAACATCGAACCTAGAGATTCTCTCCTCGATGAATCTCTCTTCCTCATCAGCACCTCTGACCCTTGGTACGAAGACATTCTCCTCTACCTTCAAACACAACGTTTTCAGCCCAACATCTCTTGTGAAGAGCGTCGACACATTCATCACCACTCTCGCCGTTATATCATCCTCGATGACACTTTGTATTGCTGTGGTATCAACACCATCCTTTGGCGATGTTTGACTCACGAGGAGGCTGAACGCGTTTTGAACGATTGTCACCTTGGCGCCTGTGGCGGTCACCTTTCCGGAATGGCCACAGCCCAAAAAATCCTTCGTGCCGGCTACTTTTGGTTCTCGATTTTTAAATATTGTATCGAGGCTGTCAAGAAATGCCCACCCTGCCAAATCTTTAACAAGAAGGCACACACCCACCCTATGACGCTGCACCATATTATTGCCATCGGCCCCTTTGCCAAATGGGGCATCGATTTCATGCAGTGTAAGCCTACCTCAGCCGGGGGGCATGGTTACATCATCGTTGCCATTGACTACTTCACCAAATGGGCTGAGGCTATGCCTAAGTTCCTGAATGATGGCCGTACTGCAGCTCTATTCCTCTTCAAGCACATCATAACTCATTTTGGTGTACCACGTGCCATTGCCACTGACCATGGTGCACACTTCAAAAACCAGATGATGAGCGAGTTACATGTCAAATTGGGCTTTCGCCATGAAAACTCATCCCCTTACTACCCTCAAGCGAACGAACAAGTTGAGGCTACCAACAAAGTCCTAAAAACCATGATCCAATGCATGGTAGGGGAAAACAAAACATCGTGGCATCTACAACTCTTCTCCGCTCTCTGGGCCTATCGCACCTCTGTGAAAACTTCAACTGGATTTACTCCTTTCCAATTGGTCTATGGCATTGAAGCCATCCTACCAATTGAGTGTGAGATTCCATCACTCAAACTGAAAGTAGAACTCCTGCCCCATACTTCTGCTGAAGAAGAACGATTTTTGTATCTAACCAAACTGGATGAAACGCGTCGCGATGCTGCTCTCGCCAATGAGGCACATCAAAAACGAATTAAAAGTCAATATGACAAATCCGTCCACCCTCGGACTTTCGTGGAAGGAGACTTAGTCCTTGTTTACGACCAAGCTCACGATAAATTGGGTACAGGAAAGTTAGAACCCATGTGGCACGGCCCCTACATCGTGAAGCGTGTCCTACATAAAGGTGCCTACAAATTAGTTGATCATGATGGAACCTCCCTAGGAGAGCCCCGAAACGGGATTTACCTTAAGAAGTACTATGCCTAGATCACCTAGCATTTGTACTTTGTACATTATTGTATTTAGTTTTGGTGTGTCTATTTCTTTCGTGTGCTCGAGTCTTTACCGTTGCTACTCATGACTGTGCCTGTGTTTTCATGCGCAGATGACGTCCTCCTTTCCTATCTTTTTTGGGTTCGCGGATGGCGCTAGCTGACATACCCGGAACATTGCTTCAGCAGCTTGGGTTATTTACCAATTTGACCAAGTGGTGAGTTCAGGAGGCATTTGTTTGGGTCCAGCAACCAAAAATATGGCAGAATATCATGCTGTCATTGGACTGCTGACCCAAGCTTCTTCTCTAGGTATCTCTCGCATCATTATTTACTTAGACTCCCAACAGGTGGTTTTTCAACTCAACCGCATCTATGCTATCCGTAGTCCTATCCTGCTACGCCTACACTTGCAAGTTCGCCGTCTCGAACGAATGTTCGATTACATTGAATATAGACACATTCCAAGAGAACTTAATAGTGTTTCAGATTCATTAGCTAATTATATCATGGATCGGTATCTTGCCCACATATAAGATTCAAGGAAAACAAAACTGTACATTACATGTAAATTAAAATACATCACAGACATCATCATGTACAAATCATTGGCATCATAAAAACTCGAAACTGTATATATATATATGGCGTGACTGAAATGTTTGTATTACATCAAAAGGTGTGTAGAAGAGCAAAATATTGGGTCTGTTCACCCATACAACATCGCCTGACAAGGCATACAAAATACATGATCACGGGGAGACTCTAATCTCCCCGCACTGCATTGTGCTGTGAGTAACACACTACTGCACGCACTACGTGCCTCAACAGAGAATTGATATTCTCCGATACTCCTACAGTGTGCCGCTGCAGATGTAAAGGCACATCCCCCCTCCGCAGAGGAGGGATACCCATCATAAGGTCTTGGAGGTTCCTCTCAACCTCCCAGAGACCCGCTGCTAGTATTGCTGGATTTGCTGCGACTGGGGTGCCAATGACACCTTGGTACTGGTATATCAGCTGGGCACATTGCTCCCTTGTCTGCATGTTGGAAACAAAACATCTGTTAACTCTTTTACATACCCCAAAAAAATACATATACATCAAAAACTTAAAAAACAAAGAAACTAGACAAGGTATGGCTTAGTCTCTTACCTGACTCGTCCCAGTCTTCCCCCATGGGAAAAATCAAGTCCATGCTCCCACGAAAGTCTACATCAGCATAAGGGAAGTCCTCTATCCAGAGGTACTGTCATCTCATCCAGGCAAAGAAATCACCAATAAAGTGGAACTCTGACTCTGAAACTAGCCTCAGAGACAGACTAGTCCACCTCTCCATCCTAGGTTCATCCACTGGTCATACCTCCAGTGCTATCTGAGGCTACATCTGAGGGATGCGCTCTAGAAAAAATGAGACCAAAAATGAGCCACAGCGGAACTGTTTCTGACCAGTCCTGCACCGTGAGATCTATTCCTTCACATTCCGAAGGAACGCTGCACTCCATTTGAACAGTGTTGGTTCCAAACACTGAACACCATAGGCCACCTGTGATCTCGATGCCAGATGAGCGCTAGTGCTTCCAGTCATGCTTGTGATAACGAATAGTATAGACTGGAGGGGCAAATCTCGAATATCCTTGATAGGGATCCTGCCCCCTACCAATCTTGCTCCCTGGATGTAGTGGCGTGCCAGATACACATCCACTTTCTCAGGTAATGCCCTCTGCCCAGTGAAAGATATGGGGACCCCTCTTTTCAAGAGGCCAGTCAAAAAGTACACATCTTCTAACTCAATGGTTAAAAGTTGTGTGCCGATACAGAATCCCTGTTCCACAACATCCCAAAGGCCAATCATATGCTCAAGCAATAACACCTCTCTCTTCATTTTTTGCAATTTGAAGAACTTGAGCAAGCCACAAGCTCGCAAAGAGGCTCGCGTACGAGGACTCCGAAGAGCGGCTAAATCATCCATCTCATGTTCCCTCTCTTTCCATTCAATCATGATTGCCGAATATACCTACAAAACAAAAGAATCAAGAATTTCGTTATTCCTCACGTTTTGGTAATTTTGGTGATTTTCAAAAAGCATTTTAAAACATGAAACAACGTGCCCACATCATCTAAAAACAACCACTCACTCTTTTTAACCACCACGCCCTTTAACATTTGTCAAATAGTGATAAAAACGTTTTAAAAAATGCAAAATGACTTTGGGGGTTGCGTGGGAATTTGGGGAGAATTTTTATGAGTTCTTTTACTAAAAATGACCTGCCTAATTGATTGCAAGGGTGTAGACATCCTAACCACCCTTCTCTATAGCATTTTTTGTAAAAGAATCCCCCTATTTTATTATTTTTTAAAGAAGCCGATTTGGTTCCAAGAGGGGCGACTTAGGGCTTTGTGTTTTAAAATAAATAATGCTATGAAAATGGATCTAAAACCATGAAATTGAAAGATCAAAGGATGGACACCTACCTGGTTCGAACGGTGAGCGAAATGATCAATTGTAGCTCCGGTAGCGAGAAAAACGATATTTGCTTCAAAATGAGATTCTCCACTACTCCAAAAATCCTTGCAAATGAAATGGTAAATGAATTTTCAAATCAATTGTTATTTATAAAATTTCATTTTTTATAAGGTATGGTCATTTTTGGGTTTCTCTAATGATGTAATGGCTTCACTAAACTCTGGTTTGTAGCTTTGGTATCGCAGGTTTCCTGGCAGTCCTGATCGGTTATTCACCTTGTCGCACTTATGAGCATAGTCTTAGTTCGTTCTCGAGCTCGACAATATGAGAACGTAACCGGGTAAACTTTTATCTCTTTTTCGGACCTGTACGGATACGAACACATGAAAAAGGAACCCCCCTAGAGTCTCCTTTAAACCCTTTTTAGACTCTCTAAATATGAAAAGATTGTCGAGTGATCTTGCTTCCTTTGACAGTCGTTAAAAGGTCAGAAAGGGCGTTTTGCGAGCGATAGTTTAACCCTTTTTTGGTCTCGTTGGACTACTGTATGAAAAAGGAACTGAGAGAGTTCTCTTTTAAGTGTTTTTCCAAACTCTATAATCCCGAAAAACCTTCGAGTTTTCTGTCCTTGGACTTGTTAAAGCACACATCGACAGGCCCATATGGGACTGAACCCTCACTTCTTCTGGTTCGTTAAACAAAGGAAGAGGAACTTACCGAAGGTGAGTTATATTGAGCATGTGTTATCCTCCTTGAGCTCATTAAATCAAAAAGAGGTACTCATCCATCTGGATGGGGGAAAAAATTGAAAGGAGCAAGCCAAGCAGTCTCTTGAGAACATCATCCAACACTTCTTAGAGTCTCCCTTGAACACGACACTTTGTCACTTTGCACATATCATAATCCTCTAAACCTCTGTGCTGAGCCAATCCTCCGAGTTCCTTTCACTCCTTTGGGTTGCCTGACGCAAGTCACAGTATCCATTGCATAGTTTTTGTCCATGTCATGTTTTGCTGTTGTGCCTCAGTGTTCAAGGGAAGTATCTGCCTCGAGAGTCAGCCGTCCCAAATATCTTGCCTCAAAACCTGTGTCAATCCACATCCATTTGATCTACCAATTACATCTCCATGTCCGTTTCATGTCGTTGATGGGGGATACATCAAGGCCCTCCCTCGAAGAGTCTATTCCTGTCGACTTCAACACATTATCCAGGAATTAGACTTAGAAACTAGTTAGTACTTTGGGACCTGCATGCCTCAATGGCAGGCCTCCTCACATTCGACAGTGGGTTTACATCATCGACCCCTGATCAAATGATTCCACGGATGTTCGACCTTAGCTCATCTATTCACATTCGCTGGAATGTACTAGGGTACCTTGGGAATCATTGACATTAATGGTGACCTCCCTCGCACTTGTTAACGGTTCACACCATTGACTGGTAATCAAGTGGTTTCTGCCATGTTCGACGTCAAGACATCCATTCACATGGTCAGATTCATACCATATTGAGATTGGTAAGAAGACCCTGGGTTGAGTGATCACTTTGATATATGCTTTGCCCAGGCCACGAAGGGATTTCCATTGGATAAAGAACACATACACTGTTACATAGATCCACTTTGTATTGGTCGTGGCTATGTCTTGTCATCTCGTAGATCCACTGTGTATTATTCGTGGCTACGATCAGTCCAAGTCATCAGAGTATAGATCCACATTGTACCTACAGTGGCTATACCTTTTTATCAATACAATTATGGATCCGTAGTGTATTTTATGGCGGCCATATCTTGCAAATCTTGATCACCCAAGCATAGGTATGCCTGCCTTGGGTTTTGAAATATGCCATGATATTTGTTAGATGTTGATGTGCAGCTTATGTCAGGTTCTCTGAGTCTATACCCTTGCTTGGACACTTACAAAGTATTTCAGTTATCAATTGGCATCTTCTAACTTCATACTTTGGGGGGCATTCTATTACACGTCAAAATTACTCAGCTGGATAAGTGTCGCATGTCCCTCTCAATTGTCATAAGTGTTGCACCTTCCTTACAACTTTCGCAACTGTCGCAAGTTGGTCACAAGTGTCACAAATGATGTTCAGACATACTGCCATGTCAAACGACACTAAGGAGACACTTATAACATCTCACATGCTTGATTTGAAGAAGGAGAACTGGTTTACTGAAGTCAAATAACTCTTGACACCTGAAGAGAGCCCTGAAACAAAGGTTTTGAGGGGGAGCGCTCCCCTACTTCAGCCCTAGAAGCACTGGCGCTCCCCTACAAGGCTTTAGGGAGTGTTATAACGCTCCCCAGCCCCCTCTGAAGGAGTGCTTCTCATCTTGAAGGCGCTAGTGCTCCCCTAAAGCTCACCAGGGAGCGCTACAACGCTCTGATGCCCCTTCTAAGGGAGCGCTGCCTAATCTGAGGCAGTAGTTGGCCCATTGAGGAGAATAAGGAGAGGATCTTTTGAGATTAGGAGGCAGTTGTGCTTGAATTCTTGGTTTCATCAAGAGATCCATGATCTAAGGAGAAGGTTCCCAACTTGTTCTAAAGATAACTCAAGAGGTTAAGCTCCTCTTAACCTATATAAACAGACTCTATGATGGTGGAAAGGGGGAAGAACTGCTGGTATGAAACTTATGATCTTGGAGAAAATACACAGTCAGCCAAAGGAGAGTGATCAGTGAAGTTGCTGTTGTCCAGGTTGTGGATCTTTCAGGCAAGGGTTAGACGAAGAGGACTCGATGAAGCTGTCACATTTGCATCTACGATTGTAAGTACTGCTGTCGTTATTCTCATCAATCTGACACGCTTGGACTGTTTCTTTCTAGTTTGTGTCTAATGTCACATGAACTTATCATTAATTGATAGATCTGTTTTCAAGCTAATATCAATAGAGTAGGAAGTGGTCGTATCTTGTTTTGTTCACAGAGCTCAGCGAGGAGAAAAGGATTGGAGCGCAACTCAGAGCGTGCAGGGACAAACGTCGATAAAAGGTACTTCTGTCATCCTTCCTTCTCATGTGTTAGTTTAGATGGATTTGAAACGAAGTTAGTGTCCATGTTAAGCATTTTCTGTCTAGAGTTAGGGTCAAGCTCTTAGAGGCGATCTACCTGTCCGCAGGGAGATTTTCCTAGAACAGTGTTGCTGGAGGTTTTTTCATCGTTTATTCAGTTTTGGGCAGTGTCATCACCTGAAATCATGCACTGGTCCACATATCATAGCAATGCATCCAAACCAATATAATTTCACATACAATATTCATACCATAATGTTTCTCGGCTAGTGGTCATGATATCCACTTTCATCATCTTTATCCCTTGGCTATTTAATAGCCCATAACCTGCAGATTAGTCTGTAACACAAACTCATACATTTCTA